>ML779391.1:736877-750499 GCA_009831015.1 Picea engelmannii
TGAAATGCAAAGATACCTTAGGTAACCCCATTAAATGGTAGGGAGATGTTAATTATGTCAAAACGAGGCCAAAAGGGTGGTACTGGCATATAAATGGAGGTCTGTGGTATATAATATAGGCAAAGAACACGATCAAAACCGGGAACCAACAATAACCTTGCACTTAAAGATTCTTGCTGCAACCCAACAACATAACACTGCACTCTCTAAGATCTCCCTAAGATCCTTCATGGATATCCCAAGCCTAGATTTTATAGAGTTTGGAGGGCCTCTTAGGGCACCTCTTCATCCACCACGTAGTCATTTGAGGTGTCTCCTGCCAAAAGTCTTGAAATAAATGCAACCTTGCATGTGAGATAAGTGGAAAATCTATTTTCCAACACGTTGCATCCTACCATGTTGGTTTGAGGCTTTTCCAATGTGGCCACATTGGTATCAAAAAAACAAATGTGTCACCTTGGTGGCAGGTCAAACTTAGGGGTTGTCTAGTGTTTTGATACTTAAGGGGTGGAATTCACTCATTTTGGCCTTTTTTCTACTTTCTAAGTCGTTGTGTAGGTCCTGCACCTTATTTCTTTGAGTGACAAGTGAGTAATGGTGTCCCTAATGTCGTTTAATGGTCCAAAACACTAGATGGTACATGTTGGCCCAATCTATGCGCTAACACATACTTTAGTGAGGTTTGCAGTGGGTGTTGCTCCCTCTAATACTCTTCTATGTATTCTAACCACTGCTTTCGAGCCACTGTCTTTTCAAGCTCTTCCTAGATCCACTATTCTCTCCATGGAATAACAATAAAGTAATCATCGCTAACCTCATCAACAAACTTCTTACTAAAAGTAGAAAATAGTTTGTCAAGATCGACAATTTCCTCCAAGAGGTTACAATAAAATATTCTAGGAAAAAAATTATGGATGAAGCTCTCATCTAACTAACTCCAATAGACAAGTCAACAATAATGGAGTAGTGGAGTTAGTTACAATAGTCATCCAAAAATAGAACTAATAGTTGGGCACCTTCATTGATTAAGGGGTTGACCATATCTAGGCTCCAGAAATAGAAAGAGAATGCTTATCCACAAGCGTGCCCTCCTAGATGTGTGTCCCACGTATGAAGAAAATTGGATGTCCTCCATAAATGCTCAAGATATGTGCCAAGTAACCATCTCTATCACATTGTGGCCCTTTAGACTAGTTCATCCTCATGAAATGTGATGTGGAATGCACAATAAAGTCTCCATGTGTCATATATGCATCATCCCAAGGTAGAAGTAATGGTGGAGGATCAAATACATGCCCCATGAATGTGAACTCCCTCAACAAATGAAGCGTAGGAGCATGTGCAATGTAACGTCCTCATCAATGTGCATGTACAAGTGTGCAATCAAACTCCTTAAGTCAACATCTTCGAAAAATGGCATGGAGACATGCGCAAATAGCCTCCTCAAGTCCTCATCATGGAAATAAATTCCTTAATAAGTGGAGCACTCAAGTGAAGCGAGCCATAAATGCTCAAGTTCCATCTCCAAGAAATATGCAACAAAACCCTCCAAGTAGCACGTGTGGCTCCAAAAATCATTTATAGATCAAGGTAGATGGAGTGGATCTCAAGAAAGGCAGTTGACTAACATAGAATAGAAAACACAAACCAAGGGCCAACTCAACAAGGAACCCAACAACCTCCATACATGTGCAACCACCACTATAAATAGTAAATAGCTTTGATCCATGAGAAATGCCTCCACATGTGGGAAAGTAATGGAGCGCTCCAATAAAATGAGGTGTATAGTAATCAAAAAGTGCAATATCAATCTCAAAATAGAACAAGGTACCAAGCACTCTAGCAATGGAGTCATCTGTACAACAAGGCGTGGGTTGGCCCATCCGTACATGCCATGCAAGACTAGAGGAAATTATAAAAAGAGAAAGCATTGAGAGGAAGTGTGTGTGTGTGACAAATGGAATAACAAAGATTGAATTGCGAAATTAGTTTCAGGTCATCTTGGCATTTTCATGTTATCTTTTCTTCTAAGAAGTTTCAAACCTTGAAATTTGGAAGAGATGGAGGAGAGATCTTGGTGTACATGTGGTACAAATTTCAGGTGCTGGTTCGCTACACTTTCAAAGATATGCCCTGTGGAAATTAAGGTTCCTGAATGCTCTTGAAATCAATTTCAAACAGGTTATCTTGGAACTTTCGCTCTAAATTATTTTTTGGGTTGTTTCAGACCTTGAAACTTTGTAGAGACAGAGGAGAGATCTTGGTATACATGTGGCACAAATTTCAGATGTTGGTTCACTATACTTTCAGAGATATGCCTTGTGGAGGTTTTCCTGAATGCTCCTAAAATCAGTTTCAAACAGGTTAGCTTGGCACTTTTGCTATTACTTATTTTTTGCTATGTTTCAGACCTTTAAACTTTGCAGAGACAGAGGAGATATCTTGGTGTACATTTGTTTCAAATTTCAGATGCTGGTTCTCTATACTTTCGAAGATATGCCCTGTGGGAGTTACGATTCCTAAATTCTTCTGAAATCAGTTTCAAACAAGTTAGCTTGGCGCTTTCACTATAACATATTTTCTGGGATGTTTCAGACCTTGAAATTTTGCAGAGACAAATGAAAGATATTGGTGTACATGTGGTACAAATTTCAGATGTTGGTTCGTTGTACTTTCTGAGATATGCTCTGTGGAAGTTAGGGTTTCTGAATGGTCCTGAGATCAGTTTCAAATAGGTCAGCTTGGCATTTTCACTATAACGTTTTCTGGGACTTGTCAGACTATAAAAATTCCAGAAAACAGAGGATACATACACAAGTACCTTAGGTAACAATTTTATAATCAGATTTACAAAATTGGATATGTGGCATGCGATACAAGTTCATTCTTGGGAAGAGCCCCAAAGTATCAATCTTTGAGAAAGTTACCATTTGGAAATTCAAATTTTGGTCAGACTTGGTAAAGGCAGAAGTAGTGAGCAAACTTGGTAAAGGCAGAAGCAGTGAGTAGACCTAGTGAAGACATAAGCAACAAGAAGACTTGTTGAAGGCAAAAGTAGCCATCAAACTCGATGACGGTTGGTGCAGCTCACACAAAGAGATTGGTGTCTCTTGCTAAGTTGGTGCTTAGCGGTGGGGATTGGTGTCTATGAATATCTGTAAGAGTAGGTTGGTGCCACTCAAACAAAGAGATTGGTGTCTCTTGCTAAGTTGGTGCTTAGCGGTTGGGATTGGTGTTTCGAGTAGATTGGTGTCTACGAAGATTTGTAAGAGTAGGTTGGTGCCTACCAAGATTTGTACCAATTGGGATTGGTGTCTTCAGTAGGTTGGTGCCTACAAATATTTGTAACAATAGGTTGTCGCCTACAAAGAATTATAAAGAGAAGTTTTATGGTTTTCTCCTAAAATGGTTTCCACGTAAAACTTGTGTTCCATGTTCTACAGTTAATAGATCTCATATGTGATTGCTTTCTTATGGTTGATAAATGTTTAAAAAAGTAAAAAAATTGTCTTATACTGATTCACCCCCTCTCTCAGTATAAGTGTGTGCTCAACACTAATAGGTTTACTCAAATTTCAAGTGTAGGCACTTGTTGGATGCAAAATTAAATTTCGCATCCAACGAGTGCCCAGTCTGCATACTTTTGATAGAACTACAGTGAGATAAACTGGAAATATATGAAATAATTTTACACTTTTGAAGTTAAAATAGTTGGAAAGTAAAATATTGAAGTTTACCATACATTCATGGAGTACCAACACAAAGAATAAAGTTATTATCATCAAAATGTTGCTAATGATGAAGTTTTGTTAACTAATGAATTGCTAGAAGTCTCAAACAATGTGTGTCCAAAAATCGAGATGAAGAAGCAAGTTGCAAGGATGCCTTATTGCCATCCTAATCACAAGAGCCATTGTATCAATCAACTAACTTACTAGTATCAACATCACCTTGAACAAAAATAAAGTCGCCTTACATTTTGAAGAATCCAAGAAGTTCAATTCAAGAATTGAATTAATAGATAATTTCAATAAGAATCCCCCTAGGATGGATTTACTCGTTTACCATGCAACAATTTTGCAAAAAGATTCGAAGATCCTACCATCTCATTTCCTCAACACAAGATAGTACCAAGAGTATATCAACAAGGGAAAATGCTTTCAAGATTAAGACACATTTTTGAGAATGAGACAATTTGGTATCACCGTCCTCTTTTCCATGCTTTGAGGACAAAGCATTTATGGGGAGAGGACTTGTAATATAGCTAACATATGTTACCCTAATGTAATAGTCATAATGTCATAAATTCAAGTCATAATAAATCTTTATTATTAATTGTTTTAAACATATAAGTCATCATTTTTACCAAAATACATGATTTGTCACCCCTATAGGTATTTATATGCATGCCATTGTAACTCAACATTATCAAGCATCCATCATTTTAGTATTAAAGAATAATATATATTTGCTTATATATTGTTGTGCACCTTGTGTGCCTTAATCTCTATGCTCAATGTGTGAGATGAAGTTATGAACCAATTGGCGTTATAACCAAATTCTTCCACTGCTTTGTTTAGATGAGAAAGGCCCAAAATACTATTTGTTCCATAAGTGAAATCAAGGGTTAACTACGAAAAGTTTCAATATATTTGTAGAGCTGCTATTCACCATTATAAGTCCATATATGCAGAACCCCAGTGTGCAAACATTTTAGAGATAATAGCTATTGCTTCATTCTTTGAGGGTATGTTGATAAAGAGTGAAATGGAGATCTGGTGGTACAAGTAGGGGGAGAAAAACTAAAGCAGGTTGTGCACTCTTTTCAAAAGGAAAAGGCTTGCAGGCAAAATGATTGGTTGATACAATATCATATTGTTTTTTACTTAATTGAACACGATCTTTTGTATGTGAAAAAGGAATCTAGGATTGTCGAGAAAAGTTTGGGTGCCTTCAATGATACTTTTCAACAAATATTCCAAAAAAGGGCGAGCCTTATTCTTTCAACACTTTTAGGCCCATATCTTTGCAAAATGGAATTACAAGATCATTTGAAATATTATAGCGATGAGACTAAAGCCTATCCTTTCGAAGACAATTTCATTGGAACAATTTGGGTTGTTGGAAGGGATATTAATTGATGATGCAGTGGGTATTGCTCAAGGGATGTTGCATTTTATCAAATCCAAGAAGCATATTGCTTTTGCGGTCAAGTCAAACATTTAAAGAGCGTATGATCATGTGAGTTGGATGTGCATCAGACTTCTGCTAATCCATGTATTGTTTTTCAACTACCCTTTGTAAATTGGATTAAGTTTTGTCTAACCACTATCTCTTTTGCAATATTAGTAAATGATGCAACCTCTCCTTTTTTCAAGCTTACTAGGGGTCTAAGACAATATTTTCTTTAATCCTCGCTATTATTTCTCATGGTGGTAGAGAGCCTCAAGATGTATCTTCCACATCCGAAGAATGAGGGAATTATAAAAGGAGTAAAGGTGGCTTGTGATGTTTTCATTACTCATATGTTGTTTACTGATGATATTCTATTATTTCGATATGGAATCATCATGGATGCCAAGGCTATTGACAAGGTCCTTAGTTTATCTACTAGGGAAGCCAACAGGATGAAGGTGAGTGCATAAAAGTCGTCTATCTCATTTGATAGATTAACTCGCTCTAAGGTGCAACACATTCAGACTATCTTACCTTATCAAATCACACTTATTGAAAATAGTTTGAAATATCTCAAGTTCGAATTGAAAGCAAATGATTACACAAGTAAACATTATTATGGCTATTTCAAAGGAGAGAGAAAATGGTCACCTTTTGGTGTAATAGATTGTTGTCCATGGGGGCTAGATTCACTCTAATTAGGAGTGTATTTAAGGCAACTATAATGTATTGATTTTTAATGGCTTTAATTCCTAGAGGAATATTGAACAATATTAGGAAGAAATGCTTCAATTACTTGTGGTGAAGGAAAAAAGATAAGGATGGATACCACCAGTAAAATGGCAATGCCTTGCTCAACTTAAGTCTTGAGGAGGTCGGGGTCTCAAGAAGACATATCTTTTTTCTCTATCTCTAACAACCAAAGGTATATGGAGGATGATTTATTGAATGATCTCTGACAAGATTTAATGGTTTGAAAGTGTTGGGATTTGGGTACCTCGGGAAGTGGTCCCCATGTGCTTATGAGTCTCTAAGCACACAGGGGAAGACTATTACTCTTGTACTTTACTTTATGATTCTAATTTCACTTTGACTTAGGAGATTTAAGTCAAAAGTGAAATATGTCACTTAATTCATAAAGTGACAATTAATTCACAATGTGGGTGAATTAATAGACATAAAGCAACTAAGGAAAGTGGGTTTCCTTAGTGATATTTTTGGATAAGATCTCACCCATTGATTAGACTTGGCTAGATCTAGTCTAGGCCATTGATCTTTTAGGGCTTGGCCAAAGGAGGCTAAAGGAGGGTAAAGTGTATAATTGATATTCATTCTTCACTTGTGAGTTTTGGAGAAGAGGAGAGGGCGCATTTCTCAAGGAGGGAGAGGGCGCACTTGATGAGGGTTTGAGAGAAACCCTTGAGAGCTTGAGGAGGAAGCTCTTGTTACTTTGAGCTTGCATGGAGAGCATATCCATGGAGTCTTAGCTTCCATTTCTTGGAGGGAGCATGCTATATGGAGGAGGGGCGCATCTACTAGGAGGAGGGTGCATTTATTTCCTTCATTTTCTCACCAGGAGAAGAGGACTTATCACCTTGAGATGAGGTTTGTTGCATAGTGAGAGGAGAGCTAGGGCGAATGCTTCTATGGAGAGAGGCATACGGTTTATGGCTCTGTTATTTTATGGTGATCATTTCTGCTAGGAGGAGGGCACACCTGTGGAGTGGGTTGACAGCTACCTGGTAGCAGATCTGCTTGGAGGAATCGAGTTCTGACAGTTTCAGTGGAGAGGCAGCACATGAGAGCACATTCCTGTGGAGGGATTTCTTTATTGGGTCAAAGAGGAGCTAGAGCGCTTCACTTCAGTGCAGAGGGCAACAAAGGGAGAGGGTGCACCTGAGCTTGGGCACATCTCTCTCTGGTTCTTGTCGCAAGGCTTGTGAGGAGCTTGCTATGTATACAGGTTCCATTGTATTGTATTACTTGTTGTATCTCTTGCTTTGATCATCATTATATAGACATATATCCCAAACTGGTTTTCCCCGGGGGGGGGGTTTATCCAGGGTCATGTTAACCAAAAATACCTGTGTCAAATTTATGCATGCTTAGAAGTGTAGATCAACATTTTATAAAGTTAAAGATCTAGAGGTAGTGTTATGTGTTTTAAGTTATATAGCATGTGCTAACATTGAGATAAGAAAACACTTGCAAGGGCACCTTAAAAGAGCACTTAACCTTCAAAACATTGAGCATAAGGTGGGATGTCTGTTCGCTGTCCTAAAACAACAAAAGAACACATCCATACAGTTGAAACTTAGAGCCATACTAAGGTCAAAGACAGACCTTAGGTCGCAGCCTCATAGGACCTCAGATATTTCTACATGGTATCAGAGCCAAAGGTGGCTTAGACTTGCTGATTTTGGAGCACTTTTGTGGGAAGTTTTGGGAGTTTCTATATCAGATTTGTTGGCTGTTTTGGACAGCAAGTTTACAGTCCAAAACAATGAGTAAACTTCATATTTGAAGGTACCTCACATTCATTGCCAGTTGGACAGCTCAGGGCAGATTTTGGACAACCAGTTTACAGTGTTTGTGGACAGTTGTGGGCACATTTGTTGGGCTGATTTTTGACACTTGTGGACAACCTCTTTTCACACTTACGTGGACAGGAGTGAGGCTGTAGAGTTCGACCTCTTTTCACACCTATTGATTAGGAGTGAGTTCGTGGTTTCACTTTCCTCTTTTCACACCTGTGTTGACAGGAGTGAGGCAGCGTTCCTTTGCATTGGGAGCATCAGAGTGAGCACAGTTGACAGACATGTCAGTATCTCAGATGTGTGTTGAGGACAAGCTAGTCGGGGCTAGCAATTAGTCGTCTTTTAAGGCGAGGATGGTCTTTGTCTTAGAGGACCTCGAGCTATGGGACATAGTCGAGGTAGTTGTTCCTCCCATTCCTGTCACTGCTCCCGTCTTGGTGGCAGAGTTCAGGAGGAGGAACAACAAGGCAAAGAGGATCATTTGTGATGCTGTGAGAGTCACATTATTCCCCACTTGACTGGGAAGACTTGTGCATTCAAGATGTGGGCATCTCTGTGCAAGTTGTACGAGAGCTCTAATGAGAACTGGAAGATGATTCTTCATGACCGACTCAAGGGCATTCACATGTCGAGGATGAGTCAGTTACTTCACTCCTTGGTAGATACACTCATATCAGAGACGAGCTGGCAACCGTCGGAGAGGTTGTGAATCCTAATTCTTTGGTGAGGCAAGCTATGAATAGCTTCACCAAACCGTGGGGTCCATTTGTACAGGGCATTGTTGCCAGGGAGGTCATGCCTACATGGGAGAGGATGTGGGATGACTTCGTCCAGGAGGAGATTAGGCTTGCAGCCGAGGCTTCTGGACAACAACAACAACAACAACAATCAATTACGGGTGTTGAGGACCTTGCTCTTTGGACAAAGGTCAAGAAGAAGATCGACCGTGGAGGTCGGCAGGGTCCCAAGTTTGGGGCCCCACTACAGGGAGGAGAGAGCAACAACAACAGTGGGCAGAGGAGAGACATGAGCACAGCGAGATGCTTTGCTTGTGGAGAGATGGGTCACTATGCAGGACAGTGTCCCAAGAAGAAGAAGAAGCAGCAGGAGGTGTCAACAACGACAAAAAAGGTGATAGAGTTCAGTGATCAGTTTGTGAGAGAGTGTGGATTCGTGACTACCTTGTCTTCTATTACACCATCCAGCATTAGATGGGAAGACAGAGTTGAGGAGGACCGACTGACTCATAGCAGTGATTCAGAGGGAGAGCTGACTTAGTGTCCCTAGACATCTTCAGAGTGGGTGACTTGTACACCCAGTATAGCTACAGTTTCAGAGTAGCCGAGTAGACAGAGAGTTGGTGCTACAACTTCAGTACATTAGAGGTTGATGAGGAGGAGCAACAGGGCACCACGGAGGCTTGAGCCTCACATAGCTTCTGAGATGGGCATATCAGGTTCTGGATCCACTTCAAGTGGAGGTGACTTGGCGAGAGGCCAAGTTCATGACTCTTGGTGAGAGACCAAGAGGGGGAGGCTCTTGGTGAGATGCCAAGAGTAGAGACTCTTGGTGAGAGGCCAAGAGTAGGAGGAAATCCTTGGTGGGAGACCAAGGTGGAGATCTTCGGTGTGATGCCGAGATCTAGGTGATCTTGGATAGATGGAGAGTCAGTGCCATTTATACATCATACATATTGAGTGGATCTGTGATAGAGTCCACTTTCAGTGATCAGGGTACTCACCGAGCATATGCCAGGAGGCAACCATGTCCTCTGCAGGTACAGATTGGTGGTGACGAGCACTTTCCTCGGTAAGAGGGAGTGTTGGGATTTGGGTACCTCGAGAAGTGGTCCCCATGTGCTTATGAGTCTCTAAGCACAAAGGGGGAAGACCATTACCCTTGTACTTTACTTTATGATTCTAATTTCATTTTGACTTGGGAGATTTAAGTCAAAAGTGAAATATGTCACTTAATGTTAAATTTTTAATTAAATAAAGTACCAAGGCAAGTGTTTCGCATCCCTAGGTGCCTAAGGGGTGAGAAAGTGCCTAATGTGGGCCCTAGTCATTTAATTTGTGAGATGCAAATTAAAAGGTGACTTTATGACTTTAGTGAGGGTGAATGAAGAGACATCAAATCTCAACCACTCATCTAATTTAATCTCAACCATTGGATTAGAAAACTCCTCACCTACCTCATGAGGTCTATTAGGGTTGGAGGGCACACCCATTTTTGGGTTGTTGATTCATTGTTGAGAGAGCAAGAGAGAGAGCATTTTCGAGTTTGGAGAGGAAGCCATTTCTGTAGAGCTAGGGCACGCATTCCAAGGCTGCAAACTAGCACATAAATCGAGTAAGTAAGGACAACATTGAAGGCAGACCGTACTGTACGGATTGAGCAGGCCGTACAGCAAGAAGAGCACACACATAAATCGAGGGAAGGTACAGTCCAGCATAAAAGGCCGTACTGTACGGATTTTCGAATTCCGTACAGTAGGAAAAAAGGCACGAAAATCGAGGTAGAAAGTATAGTCTATACTGTACGGATTTCGTACAGTCCGTATGACTGTTATTTTGGCACAGATTTCGAGAAGGCACTGTGCTATTTTCTGCAAGTTTTGGCACATTTCCCAAGGCGATCGTACAACATTTATTGCACTGTTTTGGGCTGAGACAGTTGGCATGTATTTCAAGGCATCCGTACAGCATTTTGGAGGCACAGAAATCGAGGAGCAGGCCTGCAATTTATTGCAGAAAATTTTGGAAATTTTTTTGAGGAGTTTGGCTTATTTCCTGTGTGAAAAGTTGGCACGGTTATCGAGATAAGTTTGTCATTTAAATTTCTAAAGATGAATATGCTGTAACAAAATTCTCTGAAGCTTCTAAATAATAAAAATCTCCCTCTCTCACTGGTTTTCCCCTTGTGGGGTTTTCTAGGGTCGATGTTAGACCGAAAATATCCGTGTCTATAATTTTCTGAGTTTTATGTGTTGTTGATATTTTATTTCTGCGTTATAAATGATGTTCATAATCCTCATGTTTTATTTCTGAAATTATTTTTCTACTAAGTTTTACTTGCTGATATAAAACTGGGTTTGAGCATTAAACATTGGATGAAAAATCAGCGAGACTGAAATTGGGTTGGGGTCTGAAAATTTACATGGTATCAGTGCTGAGTTGAAGGGAAGCAGAGATTTCAACAGTCAGAAAGTTGGGACAACAGTCACTTCACAGGGCATTTTTTTTTAATTTATTATTTTCAGCAGAAAAAGGTCAATGGCTATAGGTTTGAGAGTTGAGGACAGACTTGATGGGGCAACAAATTTTGGTTCTTGGAAGGAGTGGATGATCTTGCTTTTGCAAGAAAACGAGTTGTGGGACATTGTGGAAAATACCACTACTCATCCTGTTGTGGTACCTACTGATGCTACTCTTCTTGCAGCTTACACTAAGAAGAGTATCAAGGCTAAGAGGTTTATTCTTGATGCCATCAAGGATCATTTGATTCCTCACTTGACGGGGAAGACACATGCCTAAGAGATGTGGGAGTCTTTGACTAAATTGTACCGGAGTACAAATGAGAACCGGAAAATGGTTTTGAGGGAAAAACTAAAGAGCATAAAAATGACCAAGGCTGAAAATGTGGTCACATACCTTACTAGATTGACACAAGTGAGGGATGAGCTTGGAACTGTGGGGGAAGCCATAGTTGACAGTGATCTTGTGAGAACATCATTGAATTGAGTTTCCAAACAATGGGTTGTTTTTGTGGAGGGCATTGTTGCTAGGGAGAAGCTTCCCGGTTGGGAACGTCTTTGGGATGACTTTGTTCAGGAGGAGACCCGGAGAGGTTATGTACATGGCAGTTCATCTACAGGTCATGAGGAGGAGAATGTGGCTCTTGCTACCACTAGCAAGAAGAAGTTCAAAAAGGGTCCAAAGGGAGGACACAAGCCCAAGGGTGAAGGGAAGAAATACATGAGCAAAGTCAAGTGCTTTGCATGCCATAAGTTTGGTCACTATGCAGGTAAGTGTCCGAACAAGAAGAAGAAACAAACAACAGCTTCAACAGAGGTGGAAGAGTTTTCCACCAAATTTGACAAGGAATTTTCCTTGATTGTGGGTCTATCCATGAGGACCACTCATACAGATACTTGGTATATTGACAGTGGTGCCTCTTGCCATATGACAGGGGTTCGTGAGCACTTGACAGACCTCACAGATACGGGAAATGTTGAGGTAGTGCTTGGAGATGACCGGGAGGTCAAGGTGGTTGGTAGCGGGATAGTTTCGTTTCATAGGGAGTCTTTACCTCCCTTGACTTTCGCAGAGGTTCTATATGTTCTGGGCTTGAAGAAGAACTTAGTGTCAATTTCTACTATTGAGGAGAAGGGCTATGAGGTCTTGTTCTGTGATGGGGAGGTGCTTCTTTTCCCCAGAGGGTCTAGCATCACTTCGGCCAAAGTGATTGGTACTGGACATGAGAGGTTGTACAAGTTTTTGTTCCAGCCAGTGAGAGCATTGATTCATACTACCAGCAGCAACAGTGACCTATGCGAGCTATGGCACAGGAGGATGGCACATTTGCACCATGGGGCTTTGAGAGTTCTGAGGGAGATGGTGACAGGAGTTTCAGATTTCAGTTCAGAGCACCATGAGTTGTGCAAGGGGTGTGCTTTGAGAAAGTACACCAAGACTGCTTTTTTGAGCAGTGACAGTAGAGCAGCAGGGATACTTGATCTTATACATTCAGATGTATGTGGCCTGATGTATTCGGCATCGTTCACTGATTCGCTATACGATGTTGTATTCATTGAATGGAGTTGCAGAGAGGAAGAACAGGGCCATTGTTGGGGCTGCACTTCAGTGCAAAGGGCAACAAAGGGAGAGGGTGCACCTGAGCTTGGGCACATCTCTCTCTGGTTCTTGTGGCAAGGCTTGTGAGGAGCTTGCTATGTATACAGGTTCCATTGTATTGTATTACGTGTTGTATCTTTTGCTTTGATCATCATTATATAGACATATATCCCAAACTGGTTTTCCCCCGGGGGGTTTTCTCTAGGGTCATGTTGACCAAAAATACTTGTGTCAAATTTATGCATGCTTAGAAGTGTAGATCAACATTTTAATGTTAAAGATCTAGAGGTAGTGTTATGTGTTTTAAGTTATATTGCATGTGCTAACATTGAGATAAAAAAACACTTGCAAGGGCACCTTAAAAGAGCACTTAACCTTCAAAACATTGAGCAGAAAGTGGGATGACTGTTTGCTGTCCTAAAACAACAAAAGAACACAACGATACAGTTGAAACTTAGAGCCATACTAAGGTCTGAGACGAACAAAGTTCCCTCACATGAATTATCCAAAATACTTGGAATATAACAAAGTAATCCATGTAGGACTGTAAATAATAAATATGAATAGATAAGATAAGATATAAGATATAAGATGATTACAATTGAGAATGAGGGCTTGTTTATATACCCACGCAGGGGTGACCTTAACCAATAGTCATGTCCTTTGAGGCATGACCTTTCATTATTAATAATTATTATTATTTATTAATTAATTATTATGTTATGAATATTTATTTATGTATATTTATGTTCATAACATTGCCTTCCCCTTAAAGTATGCTTTGTCTTCAAAGCATACTTTATGGAAGACTTATCTCTTGTGCTAGCTTGTAATTATTGTCGCCTGATTCTTCATTATCGAGTTAGTAATCGTTGAGGACTTGAGACGATAGGATTTTCTAAGCATTGAGCAGAACTTTCACATTGTAAAGGAGTCTGCCCATCCTAATTCGATCTTTTGCATGGGGAGTTTATAGGGTTCTTGGAAAGAACTTGATGTATTTCGACTCCCATGATAACTTCTATTTTGAGCATCACTTGTAGCTGAAGTAATA
>ML779391.1:787867-808643 GCA_009831015.1 Picea engelmannii
GAGCAAAATTTGGACAATCCTTGAGGGCATATTTTGGACAACAAAGGAGGGCTAGAACAACAACAAGGTCCTGGCTATTTGGTGGCAGGTTGAGGGCAGTTTTAGGGTTGATGTGACAACCTAAGAAGTCTACAATAAGGTTAACCATTGGGGTAGCCATGGAGCAACAAAGAAGGGTTGGAAGGACTCAACCAACCTTGAGAAAGGAGTTACAGAGGTAGTGGAGAGTTTGAGGGGGCAAGGGATGCCCTAACCCTTAGCCTCAGGACAATAGACTTGGATACAGAAACTAGGAGGGTTTCAACAGTGTCTTGTAAGTGCTCTTTGATATCTTTCTTTATGTAAATTGGGCCATTGTCCTGGGTTTAAGAACATGTGATTTGGACATTAAATTCCTGTGTACTATGTTGATCTAATTGCTGGTGTTTTTATCTTTTGCTTTGCTAACGTGTTAGGCATCTCAGTGTGTTTATGTTTACATTTCAAATTGTGTTAATTTGTGTATTTTGTTGAGAACATAGACCAGACCTGAGGTGTGTGTGCATCGGTCTGGGTGCACAACAAAATCTAACATGGTATCAGAGCTTGAGATTCTGAGAAGGGAAATTGGATTTGAGTTATTTACACACATGACAACTCTAAGAGAGAGTTGTAGCAGTGATGAGGACCTAGCTCTAAGAGGGAGGTAGAGTGACTACTGTAGGTGTCAACAACTTAGTGTTGAATTTTCACTATGCTAAGCTCAAGCATGAAGTTTATTTCATTTTTAGCATTTACTTGAACCATAGACAAATGCAGCTACACCATTCACAATTGCTACAATGACCAAGATCACAAGAAGAAATACCATGCACAAGAACACAAGAAATATCCTGGGAAACCCTTCTCAACAAGGGAAGAAAACCCAAAAATCCTTTGCTATATTCTCAAGAGAAAGACCTCCCACACCATAGACCTAGCACACAAAAGGGTGCTTTCCAAAACCAAGAAGCTAGTGCCCAAGAGAGGTGTGCACTTCAGCCCTAGAAGATGTACTTACTGAAATTTCCAAAATCACATGTGTGTTGTGTTTCCTCAATGGGGAAATCACCTTTATTTATACTAGATTGGACACATCAAAAGTGATGTCTATTGGCACAACAGGGCCAACCTCAATAACTCAGAATATAATTAATAATTACCATATTAATTATCTTTCACTTTATGGTGGGGCCGACCTGTACCCTTTACATCATAATTAAGGTTACAGGTAAATCTAACTCTTAGACAATATATTAAGGGATCTCACACACCCACTAGTGCTCAGCCACTAGGGGCATGTCCACCCGTGCTCAGCCACAAGGACACCCAAATCAACAGATCTCTATCTCACTCAGTCTCATAGGAGAATCATCTAGACACACACTCACTAGTGCTCAGCCACTAGGATCACGTCCACCCGTGCTCAGCCACATAGACGCCCTACTCAACAGATCTCTATCTCATTGAGTCTCACAGGAGAATCATCTGGAGTACCACATCGTCTCAGCTCTCTACACAAAGGAGAACAATAAACCCATCACATGGGCACCTTCACCCCTCACAGGGGTACACATCGTTTCATCTCAAACGACACACCCATCTCATGGTCATCTTCCCCACACAGGGGCACACAACGTTCCATCTCCGTCTCAGAGAGAAACGACACACCCAGGCTCTTATCCTAGCTATTTTCCACTTCATAGCTCGACCTATAGGGGTTTCACCTTCCATTACATCACTTTCCATGTCAATTCCCCTGGGGTCATCGGGATTCCCTCTTTGTGGTGATTTAGCATCACTAAAGCGAGGGGAGTATCTATCTAAGGTGATAGTGGGTAGTTACTCCCATAGTTGTCTCACGTTTGTGGATTGGGTTGGGTTTTCCCTGTTAAGTTTTGAGCTATTATTAGGTTTCTTTTCAATTTACTAGATAACCATAGCATAGGTAGGATCACTGAGAGAAACACAATCACAAGATACACAACATTTATCCTGGGAAACCCTCATGGGGGAGAAAACCCAACAAAAACTTCCTTAATATAGATAGCCAATAAAATGTCAAGACAATAAACCAAAACACTAGAGAATATCCAACACTGACCAATGCACTTCTCTCTTCCTTCTTCTCCCAACTGCAGCTCTCCAAACTTGTGCACTTGATGAGTGAATGAGTGAGTGAACAAATGAGGCGTTGGCCTTCTTTATTTATACTAGCTGGCAAGCACTGGAAAAGTGTCTCTTCACTGGGCAGGGCCAACTTCTCTTCTTTTAGTGGTTAACTTTAATTAGGCCTGGGGGATGACTTCTTAATTAGCATAATATAGTTACGGTTTGACCAATCCACAAAAGGGGATTTGGTCATTTACAATGCCTGACATGATCCATCCACAAAAGGGGATTGATCTAATTAATAATGACTCAATAATAAATAGAATACTCTTTGTAGTTACAATATTTCAACACTCCCCCTTTACAAGAAGGGTATTCTACAACATCATCAGGAGAGAGAGAGAGGGAACCAACATCAACAGTATCTGGAACACTAACTGGCATATCTATAAATCATCGGAAGTTTTTCTCATCATCAATATCATCATCCACAACAAGGAGCTGGAATGGCATCATCATCATCTGCATCAACATGGATTAGTATAACACTAATACATCATCATCATCAATAACAACACGAGGCTGATACAACATCAACAACAACAGCATCACAACACGAAGGTTGGAGCATCATCAACTTCAACACTAAGCTGGAAATCTTTAGCACAAAGCTGGCATCACATCAACATCAACACGAAGCTGGAAATCTTCAGGATGAGGCTGGCATCTCATCAACATCAACATGAAGCTGGAAATATTCAGCACAAGGATGACATCACATTAACATCAACACGAAGCTGGAAATCTTCAGCATGAAGTTGACATCACATCAACATCAACATGAGGTTGGCATCTCATCAACATCAGCACGAAGCTGGAAATCTTCAACACAAGGCTGACATCACATCAACATCAACATCAACACAAAGTTGGAAATCTTCAACACGAAGCTGGTATCACATCAACATCATGTGCAACAAAATGAGGCAGGTGCAACAACATTTTGTGGTACTCTGACAAATCCAAAGGGTCTGTCCAGGGATGATCAGTCCTCTAGGATATAAGATCCTAACTGAGCTACTCACAATTGGTCAGGATACCATAGTATCATCAACTCTACTCCCCCTTTCGAGGGAGGTCCTTTCGGACTATAACAAACTTATCTCGAAAGTATTTAAACTTTACACGAGACAGAGGCTTGGTCTGCAACCTTCTCATCTGTGCCAACATATTGGATCTTTAAAGCTCCCCTCTGTATCATATCATGAATGAAGTGAAACTAGATCTCTATGTACTTCGACTCATCATGGAACACATCATCTTTATACATCTCTGGTTATCACAGAAGATCACAGTGGCTTCCATGTCCAGATCAAATAGATCTGTCAACAACATTCGAAGCCATATGGCTTCACAACTGGCGGAACATGCAACAATGTATTCCACTTCTACTGTACTAGGTGCAATGTTGGATTGCTCCCTACTCTGCCATGAAGTCATGGCTGACCCTAGATTGAAACAACATCCTGAAGTGCTCTTTCTATCAAAAACACTTCCAGCTCAATCTGAATCAATATATCTATACAATCTGAAGTCATGATCTCTAGTATAATAGAGACCAAAACCCAACGTACCCTTAAGGTATCTCATCACATATTTTGCAGCTACAAGGTGAACACGTCCAAGCTCTACCAGATACTGACTCAAAGGTGTTCGCAACAAAACATATATCTAGTCTGGTATTCGTCAGATACATCAACGAACCAATAATCTGTCTGTACAGAGTAGCATCAACCAATTCTGACAAGGTATCTACCAAAAGCTTCAACTTCGTTTCCATGGGTGTGTACATAGATTTACATTTCAACATGTCAAACCTCTTCATTATTTCAATTGCATACATCCCTTGGTTAAGGAAGATCTTTTCTGGGCTCTGTCAAACTTCAAGACCTTAGAGATAATGCATTAGGTCTTTCATCAAACCCTGTAGCGAGCTTCTTCTGCAATCTATGTGTTAGCGATATTTCTTGTAAGGGGGGCTAAAACGCAAAAGAATGGGTTAAAAACCCACTTGTCCAAAGTTTCGGATGATAATGCGCCCAAGGTAAGTCACGAGCAGGTTCGAGCGGCAGCGATTCGCGCGCCCGGATTAACGGCGCATATTGGAGTCCGGACCCCCCTTGCCTTTCTACCTTTAAGCGGGGGGGTCCGGAATCGGGGGTGCACCTCTCCGACGGTCCAAATCAGCGCGCCCGGATCAACGGCGATAAAGACAATTTCGGACCCCCCCTACCTTTCTACCTTTAAGCGGAGGGGGGGGGTCCGGAATCGTGGTTGCAGCTTTCCGACGGCCGAGATCTTAGCGCTCGGATCAACGGCGCTCACGTACTCCCATCATTTTCAACTACTCCGTGTTTAGCCAGTATGGGCCCTTCTCCCGTCTCGTCATCCTCCAGAACCGCCTTTCCCCTGCTGCCGTGTGTCATCTGTCCCCCTCTACTATTTCGTCCAGATGGCCCTTTCCCTATCTCATCGCCCACTCTCCCACCTACTCCACTTATACCCTTTTGCCATGTGTCATCCCCGTCCGCCTCTCTCGCACCTCATCGTTTCTTGCTTCACCCCCACGGTTGTGGCCCCATCACTCTGTTGCCGAGCCCCCACCTTCCTCGCTGGCCTCCAAACCCGTCCTTCAAGCCATTCAGTTATCCCAGGTGGCAGCGCGAGAATTCTTCCACATCCCAAGGTGCTGAGTTGGTCGGATCGTCCTCAATCCCCATGAAGTAGTTATTGAAGCGGTTGGTGGTGGTTAGACATCGTCTCCGCCATAATGGGGACGTCCTGCAATGAATTAAAGGCACGTCGATTCGTCGATGAAACTGTCAGAAGATCGATCGCGTCTGCCATAAGTTGCACGACTATTCAAAGATTGCGGCTGCAGATTGTCAAAAGCCATGCAGACGCAAAGCTTTCAATGCAGTTTCTTGGTTCCGCTGCTGTTGTTGTTTGAGTATATGTAGGCATTCTTGCCATTTTTGTATCTATCGATGGTAGAGCTAAGCTCCCGACTGTAAAGTTTCAACAAACATTCTGGTTTCCTGGTTATGCCTCTGTGTTTGAGATTTCTTGGTTTATAACAAACAGTTCTCTTTTTCCATCTATGTTTCATCTCATGCCAGGGAGTCCACAGTCGAAGGATTCGCGTGGACTGAACAATCTTGTTATGATAAAGGATTTGTTGTGACATTGTTGTGCCCTCTGGTGTTCTGTGTTTGAATGTAAAAGGATTTTGCGTTTGAATGCGTTCTTCTCCAGTCTGTTCCAAACCGGATGTTTGTGATAGACCTTCGCACTCTTCTAATGCAAGTCTTCCCCCTACTCACCCTTTATTACGACTCATTGTTTGAAGTTTATCAAGACCTCACTCGTTCAAGCATGTCTGGCCTAGTTTCTGAGTTGAGATGATATTGTTCTGAGTTTCCTTCCATTTGATCACCCCTTTTAAACAAATCGTGACATTAAACTGATGGGCGTCGGGCTCTGCTCCTGCAAGCAATCCAGGAGTGACTTCCGGCTCCAACACTATGATGAGCTTTTCTTCATTTAAGAATACATCATCTACATATAGTAGCAACAATATAACTGGCTCATCATTCATAACCTTGAAGTAAAGGTTAGAATCAGTTTTACTCTTGGTAAAGCCCAAACTCTTCAGAAAACTATCAATCCCGCCACACCAAGCTCTTGGAGCTTGCTTCAACTTCCAGACATGAGTCTTTCTGTCTTCAAATTTTCACGTCACTTTGTACCAATCTGGTACACTTGCTCCACTGCAACTCAATCTGCACAGTCATGTGCTATCTCTATGTGCTTTCTGCAAAGCACTATCTATCTCACTACTTGAGAATATGTCCTCTCCTCTTTCTGCAACTGTTCCTTCTGGAACTGGGACTCTGCACCTGCAGTTGCTTTGACGCTGAGAATGACTGCTTCATTCTCACTGTGGCTACTGAAATTTGTGAGTAACTCCTCTATTCTATCACGACAACAACTTCATCTGAGATTGAGAGTGGCTCAATAACTGATACTGAAGGTAGCTCTTCTTCTTCCATGGAGGCAACTCTATCTTTTATCGTAGTCATGTCTCCATGACCCAAGTAATACACTGCACCAACTGCCACTCAATTTTAAATATGGGGATTGCTCCCCCTACATCTCATACTATATATGAATCATGGTTGTTCTGGTTGTCTTCATGAATATTGGAACTATTTCTTCAATTACTGGAGTAAGTGTCTCGTCATAATCTTCTCCCTCTTGCTGGGGGAATCCTCTGGACACATATCAGGCTTTGTACATTTGCAACATGCTTGATCTGTTAGATCAATCTTGGAAGTCAACACTGACTTCTCTTCTAGTCTCATGGAAAAATCCATATCCTAGTCTTTTTGACTGGCTTCCTTCTCTATCACTGAAACAAGGGAATCTTCCCAGGAGATTTCATATCTCCTAGAAGTTTCTGAAGCTACGATCTAGTCTTCTCATGGCATCTATCTCCTAGTCCTGGAAGTTGTCTCTTCATTTGATCCTTTCTGAGATCAGGCTTACTCTCGATTTCTTCTGAGTCTACAAGGACTTCATCATCTCTTATGGGGTATACTTGGTGTTGAATACCAAGTCTAAATATGAAAAGCCGAGTTAGACTTCAAACGATTTCTACATCCCGTCAAGGTGGCTTCATTATCCTTTGACCAAGTCTTCTGTGAGTTCTTGTTCTAATGGTTGGTCATCTTTGGAGCCTTCTGCTCCTTACAATTAATCTCCATATGAGATACTCTGGATCTCTAAAATAGATTCTTCTTCATCTTCTTTGGTACATGGATGTATACCCTCATGTACACGACTTGGGTAGTTTGCTTCATGTCTCATCTAATCTGTTGCCTTCTGAAACCTTCACTATAGCTTCCTCAGGGTTGTCACCTGTGACCAACAGGAAAGAATAATACTCTTTTGATAATAGTAATAAAACAATAGCACAAATAATCATCACAGTAGCTCCTTTAGAGATATCACTTGTGACCTGCCTGAAACAAATATCAAAAGTAGAAATACAATACGAAATGGGATCAACACTCTTCTAGTGTTGTGATCAAACATTCCTCCATGGTAACCTGGAACCAACACAAGAAGTTTCTCCTAAAGGAGATGCTAGTTGTATCTGGTAAATGATTACATTAAGCATTTATCTCAATATGCTCACATGCTACCAAGTATAATACTTTTCAAAGGTGGCTTCCTCAATTATAGTGTTTACTTGTAATGGGGTAGTTATCAACTTGTCATGTGCAAATTTGAATCTTATCAACTTAATTAATCAAACTTGGAACCTGGAGTCTTGTCCTCAAGAACGAGTGTGTTGCTTTTGTTCCAAGTCTCCTTCACTCAAGATGACACGTGCTTTCTTCAACCTGTCTTCTGTACTAAGACAATATGCTATCTTGACAAAAATATGGGTTAGAGAATAAACTCTATGATCTCAACTTTAATCAATCTAATACTTTGATTTTGACAAAGGTTAGTATGATGGTCATAGCTTCAACATGCAACCTAGATCAAAATATTGTCATTACAAATAGATGCATATCAGAATAACCAAACCTGGGTTGCATTATTCCTCTGAATGTGTTGGATCTGAGATACTTCTGGATCTATGGCAAGATATCCCTTGTCCTTCAAATACCCTTTAAAGATTAACAATTTAAACATATGTGAGTGCATACCTCTGATAGTATTTGCATGTAGTGGCACCATTTGGTAGCAGTGGTAATAATTACCAACCCAACCTAGTTAATAGTTACAATAGTTAGCAGTGGTAATAGTTACAATATTTCAACATTCCCAACCTACTATTTGTGTGATAACATTTTGGCTCCGTTGTCGGGGAGGATTTTGAATCTTCTTTCGTGCCCTAACGACACTTTGGCAAGTTATTCCCAAAGCCTTAGCTTTCCCCGACGACTCCATTTGAGGGAAGTTCCCTTTTCCACCATTTTGATGAACTTTGTACACGTTCATTTGGCGACTCCATTGAGGAGAGTACCCTCTTTCCCCAAATGAGTTTTGAGCTCACCTGATTTTTCCATTAAGGTGTCTTTCAAGGTAGTGGAACCATGGTTTTGTGGGATTTCCATGAGAGATGTCCTTTTATTGATATTACGAATGTCCTTGGGAATCCAAATCATATTCCTCGGGAGTGGAAAGATAATTGTCCTCAATACAATGGAAACCCTACCACATCGGTTTCTCATGTGCTACAATTCTTCAAATATGTCTCTCATTTGAAAATGCTTCATGAAGATGTACTAATCAAGTTGTTTATGAGTTCTTTGCAGCCAAAACAAGCAGGCTTTCTCATTATTGATTCTTGTCCCAAGAGCATCACTTCGTTTACAGGACTCTTCAATCTTTTGTTTGACAAATAGGCCATCAAAACTAAGAAGGATGAACTTTTCATTAGTTGTCTCACCAAGGGATTGGAGAAATCAAGATCTAGGTTTCTACTTGGAGAACATGTGATGCCCTGTTCCCAAGAATAGCCTCAGCAGGGAGTGACTTAGTAGTCTATCTGTTCCCGTAGACTATAGTCAGGCACAAACGGGGAACAAAGGGAGAAATAAGGGTGAATAAATGGCTAAACGATGAATTAAGCCAAAAAGCATAGGAAAAGTCACTTAAGCCAAAGTCAACGGAGAAATAGAAGAAAAGGTGTTAAGGGGAGACTTAATTAGTTACTAACATTCGACTTAGGAGGAAAGGCGCCTAGCTTAAGTGATGTCAATGAAAAATTAGATCGAGGGAGGTATAGGAAGAGGAATTCGACCTAATTCCTCATTATGTTATGATTTTGATTTGAGATCAGGTTCCAGAGGAGGAAGTCGACCTCTTAGATGTTTTGTGGATTTTTGGAGGAAACCACCACCCATATCGGTTTCGATGTTGGAAGACACACCCTAGGCTATCAGATATACCATCCAGGTATTTCACCATGCCAGATCCATATTCAGTATACCTAGTTTAGATATTGTGCATTGCAGCTAGTGAGGGCGTAAGGGTTAGAGACAGTTTTGTGTAGCTGGACGAGACTAGGGTAGATCTTATGATTTCCTTTCGACCCAGTTGAGAGGGAGCCAGGGCGCTTCTTTTGAGCTATCATTCATTAGATTTCGATAGAGGAATCTCTTAGTGCGCATCAGGCAGCTAAGAAGTGCACAACACTTGGGGAGATACATTGAGGGTTCCAGAGAGCTCATCGGGTCATATTCGGAGAAACCCTCCCAACTCATTACAGAGCATACCAGGGTGCTCAGTTTGAGCCATACATCGCTAGATTTCGACGGTGGAATCACTAGGGCACATCAATTGTCTAGGAGATGGGCGCAAATCCCCAGGGGGTCCCATCCGGGGTTCATTTAGATCAACGGAGGGCCGATCTTCAGTATGGCAGTGGCCAGGAGGAGCTGTGAGGTCATGGCGCATCATTTGGGACAATTTTCAGGCAGATCAGACGAGTATAGCCAGCAGGGTGAACTTTCCAGACATTTGCAGCAGTTGCTGTGAGTATCTGAGATTGGATGCAGCAGATCTGTACATGCATGTTGCTGATTCTTCCTGATCTTCTGTATACAGGTATTTCTAGTTGTTTTGCATTGTATTCCAGCGACGATCTGCTCTTATGAGATCTAGCTGATGAGTAGTTCCTATATTTCCTACATGCACATTGTATTTCCTGCTATTTTCCATAATACATGCTATTGAAATGTGTTGATTCGTTTTATTTCATATGCATCATATATTTTGCTCAAAACAACTTATATATATGACACACACATGCAAAATCACCACACATGTTAAACAAAGTAACTAAAACACATCCAAAACCCCCCAAAGTATCAGATCTGAGAGCTGAGACATCAGTTTCAATAGAGTCTATCCAGATCCGTGGGATCAGGGATATATCAGAACATGCCCATGAAGAAGGGAAAGACTCCAAGGAAGTGTAGGACCTTGGTAGTGATGAGATTTTCCCTTTTGATCCTTTGAAGAGAAATCAGATAAAGCGCTCCTCATTGAGAATTAAACCCCTTATAATGAAGAGGCGTAGGAGAAACATGCCCATGAAGAGAGATGCCAAGAAGAAAAAGAAGAATTCCGAAGAAGTGCAATATGCTAAGAATCCAGATGAGACATCGGTATCCATTTTCCCGCTTGATGAAAATGAAGTTGTTCAGCCCTGTTTTCCTCCTGCACATAAAGATGAAGAAGTGATTAGTCCAAAAGATGCAGATGATTCCATGGGGAACCTCTCAAACATGATTGATCTACACCTTGATGATTTCATACAAGTTGGGAGACATAGATGGCATGTGAGTTGCTTCATTTTTTATAGAGATCCCATTTACGACATTGAGGGTGGTTCTCGTGCAAAAGGAGTTGAATTATCACCTTCAGAGAACTGGTCTCTACACACATATAATTCAAATTCTTGGAAGCCCGATGATGAGATGGTCACAACTTTATTCCATCCATTTGAGGATGATTTGTCACAAGATACTTATGATGACTCTCAGCCATCCCTTGAGAGTTTTGATGCATATCCTTTTGGTGACTCAGATTTGTTCTATGAAGATTTCCAACCACCATCATGCTCAGATTTTGATGGACACCAGGTCATGGCCAGCCCAGAGCAGTCCAGGGCTCACACTACCAAACGAAAGTATTTGCATATTGGGATTTTGTCTAGGAATTTGCAAAAGAAGAGGCAACAATTCTCTATCTCTGGACATGAGGCTGTCCCTTACCTCTTATCTTCCTTTTTGGGAAACCATGCGATTTTCTTCCAGTCTCTCATTTCCTCTTAGTCTTCAACAAGCAGTGAGCCTTTATGCGCGGATGAAGATGAACCATCATCTATATGTAGTAGTCCTATTCTGAGATGGATCGATCAGGGTTGTGGCTATTCTTCCCAGTAGGATTTCTTTCCTCCCACCCATCTCCATGAGTTTCATTTCATGATTGATTATATGACTATTTATGCTCCTGATTATTATGTGCTTGACTTATCTTTGTTGTATTATATAATTAAGCACAGGGGGAGATACCTTGATAAGATGATCGAGTGGTTGCACTGGTTGTACGATTTCACCTGACATCCATAACATTTGATCACCATGGGCCATGTGCCCCAGGTAAGTAGGTAGGTCATCTTGATTCTTTGCATTTGCATCTTGATTGCTCATGATAGTTTAGTTGCATTTCATTTCTGATTTTCATTTTTCTCTACTTGCATTATTGATTTACATTTTGTTTTCATCATATTATATGAAAAAAGTACAAAATTTTATTTTCTAAGATTAGTTGTCAGTTTTGAAGTTTTGGATTTTGATTATATTAACAAAGGGTGGGTGAGCCACCCTACATTTTACAGTTTGTTGTTTCAGTGTGTGTAGGAACAAGTTTGACCAGGAGATGCTAGGTTCTCATGCACTCTACGATGAGTAGATATCCCCAAGTAGGAGCCAGATATTATCCCCCATTTCTAGGGATAACTAAGGAGATGATGTCTCGAGGGCCTCAGGTTGTAGACATGGAGTGTCGAGGGATGGATTGACTTATGATGTCCACTTACACATATGAAGACCCGCTTCACTACCATACTTCTCTTATTCATCGTGATGGAATTCACCACATCAACTTGTTTTTGGAATACTGTGGATCTTGCTCCATGAGGTACAAGTCAGGTATTGTGGTAAGTGTATTTAATACTTGAGGCCTTTGAGTATGTTGCATTACAACTTCTCTTGATTATAGAATGTTTGCTTGGAAATTATGCTCCTTGCCTTGTTTCACCATGGTGGTTGACATTGTGTCCTAGTAAGTGCTTATCCTTGGGGAAAGGTTTGCTACTGGGAGGACTTCTTGATGACTCATCGTACCAGTCCCGATCATACTTGTCATTTTCCACACTTCATCCTTTTCGTCTCCTCATCTTTTGGGATTTTCGAGTGTACTTACCCAAGAAGTGATTGTACCTCATTTCATGGGATGAAGGTCCAGAGGCTTGTAGCTGGCAAAAGATAAAAGACAATCATAAACCTTCTAGATGCTCGCCTGGGGATCCCAAGGACAATGAAATGTCTCTCACAAAAAACTAATGGTACCTGTAATACAAACAACTAAATGAGCATGCCAACCAAGGTAGAGCATGTGTGGGCAATGTTTTTCATGCTTAGGTAGAAGTCCCACACATTGTCTTTAACTTGGGGAAGCACATTGTGACCGGGGTAGAGTCAAGGTGGACAATGTTTTTTATGCTTAGGTAGAAGCACCACTTTGTCTTTTATTTCCTTCCTAATACACACCTATTAATGTGGAGAAGTCTCCAACCCACTTGGTGTGTCCTTGGAGGCACAAACCTGAATCTAGACCTACTGTCACCTCAATCTGGACTCCTTTCGTCTAGGCTTACTCCTAGGGAAGCCAAGGGGGGTAGACCCTATTAAACTATGTAAAGGTTTATTAAATGTTCTAGGAGTTAATTAAGTTGTTGATTAGTGTTACCCAATCCAATGACAATCAACCAATGCAATATGCAATCTTTCAATGACAAGCAAACCTTTATTTTATAAACAATTAGACCAGTGCCTAAAGATTATTAAATTCTATTCATTGAACAAATATTCCCAAAAGGTATCTTTACAACTTGAAATAAAAGAATAAATTTATCCACACAATTATTCACAAAATAACTTTACATATAAACAATTACTTCCCAAAGAATTAAAGAATGCTTGAATAAGAAATAAAGAATAATGTCAATGACTTGCAGAAAATAAATGGAATGTAAATGCTTGAAAATAAATTGATGAAATAAGAATTGCAAGTGTTTAGGTTGCTTTTAGTTAATTTTAAGTTTTTTTTTTAACTTAGTGGTTTTTATGTGAGGAGTTGCAAGCCTAAGCTATGTGACTATCCCAAGTCCTTATCCCTTAACCAAGAGGAAATGTTAGGTGCTCAATAAGAATAACAACAAGGTTCCCCCCTAGCTCCACAAGTCAAGTCCAAAGTGCTTGGGTTCTCAACAAGGAGGACACTTAGTGCTTTGAAGCCGTCCCTGACTTCAACCCCTTCTAGCCTTCGCAAGTCACCTTATTTTAGTGGCCAAACAATAACAGAAATGGGTGCCTAATTAAACTATCTACACAATCCTCTGCCCTTTCTTATTACCCAAGATCCACAAAGTGGCAAGGGGAGGGAACACGGGGCAAAGGCGGGGTAAATTTTATTCACTTTGCCAAAATAAAATTTTAAGCACTAGCCAACACGATTTTGTAGGATGACATATCCACTCACATGCAAGGTGTGGGCAATCAAAGATTAATTAAAACAAATAACTTAAACACATTAACCACACTACTTTGGCACAAGGTGGAGGACAAAGCCTTACGATTTTGTGGCAAAGGTGGAAAAAATCAATTAAAGCAAAAAATCAGAAAAAATTTATAATCCTAGCCAGCACGATTTTGCAAGGATGGCAGAGTCAAGCACAATGCAAGGTGTGGGCAAACAATTAAAATTAATTTACAGATCTTAAACTTGGAAAGGGAAAGAAAGTGCAAGCCCAAGAGACTCTCTTGGGCTGCTTACAATAGTTTTAGAAAGTGAGAGAGAGAGAGGGGCTTTGCACCAAAGCTTGTAGATGTTGTCTTGAGATTTTACCAGCCTATTTTGGGCATCACCTCCTCTTTTTATGATGAAAACCTGCATAAAAAAACATAAAAAGATTGCTGGAAAATGCTAAAAATCACCACAAAATGTTCGTTTTGAGTTAGCATATGTACAAAAATATTTACAAACAAAATCTGAACTTAAAGATTGAAATTTTTAGCAAGGTTAGAATGATAATATGACCAGAAAATAAGTAAATAGAAGGCTGAAATTAAAACAAAAAATTATATGGAATAGAATGAAGTCTTTGGAGTTCCTCCTCCAAGCTTTGGCAACCTGAAAATCTGTAAACCCTTGCTACACAATGAGGCAAGAAGGTGAGATCTTTTAAAAGGCCTACAAAATACTTTTCAAACACTAATAAAAGCAAACCACATAAACCTATAGCAATACTGTTAATGATTGCAGCTATGTGAGACATTCTCCAGCTTAGAAACTTGTGAGATGTGGATCATTGCAACTATGTGAATCTTTCTCCAGCTTACAAACTTGAGAGAAAGCCCCTTAGAAGGGTACGTGGTTCCTACCTGAGACATAGCTGGAACGTAGAGATGACCTCTTCCATTCAGAGAGTTGATAAGAACTCCAGATGATTATCCAGTGGGAAAGGCGATCTGTTGAGTTAGAAGTGCTTGTGGCTGAGCACAAGGTGAATGTGTGAAATCCCAAAGTGCCGAGTGCATCGTCATGTGAATAGAGATGAAGATGATGTATTAGCCTCCTTTGAGCAGTAGAGTTGATGAGAAACTCTAGATGAGTCTCCTGTGTGAGCCAGTGGGAAAGAAGATCTGTACAATGGACGTGCCTGTGGACGAGCACAGGTGAACATGTGAAGATCTGGTTCTTCTGTGTAATGTAGTGAGCCAAAGATATGGACATCCCTATGGATGTGCCCCTAGTGGATGAACACTAGTGGGTGTATCAAATCCCTTGCTATATTATTCAAGAGTCAGACCTGCCTATAACCCTAATTGTAATGTAAAGGGTACAGGTCGCCCCCACCTTAATGTGATTAGTAATTAATGCAAAAGATAATTAATTTATTTAATATTAATTATCTTATAAACTAGTGAGGTCGGCCCTATTGTGCCAATAGACACTTCTGTTGACAGGTTCAGGTTAGTATAAGTAAAGGTAAATTCCCCATTGAGGAAACATATCATTCATGTGAGTTTGGAAATTTCAGCAAGTACACCTTCTTGGGAAAAGTGCGCACCTCTCTTGGGCGCTAGTCTTTTAGGGTTTGAGCACCCTCTCGTGTGCTAGGTTTTCTTGGTGGTGAAGGTCTTTCTCTTGAAGAATATAGCAAAAGATTTGGCTGGGTTTTCTTCCCTTGTTGAGAAGGGTTTCGCAAGATACTTCTTGTGTTCTTGTGCATGGTGTTTCTTCTTGTGATCTTGGTTGCTGCAACATTATTGTTTATGGTTAAGTGAAATGCTAAAAATGGAATGAACTTCATGCTTAACCTAGCTTATGAAAAATCAACATGGTTTCAGAGCATATGTCTTGAAGAACCCTTTGCACAAGCTACAAGATTTTACCAGTCATCTCTCCTCTTCTGCAGAAACTGTACGACCCTCCTAGGGTTCCCAGAAAATCCGTACGACCTGCTCTTCTGGAGGTTTTCAGCACTTGGCACTTGGACGTTGGGGCGAAAAAGCGCATAGGAGTGTACGGCGTCCTTTAGCAGACTTCCAACAAACTTCAGATCAAAATTCCGAGCATTTTGAAATTTTGGCCCTAGGGTTTTGCCAATTTCTGCAGTAATTTCAGTATTAGGGTTTTTGCAAATTCATTGAAGGAACTCTTCATCTAACCAATGTTCTCTCATCTTTCAAAGGCTTATTGTTGGCAGTCATAAGTCCAACAAAACCTAAAAGTGCTAGCCTAGCCTAGCTGTTAGGTTTTCTAGCTCAGTTGACAAAGGGTTGTGAAGAACCTAAAATTATGATGAACTAAACTATGATGGAAGTTAAAGCTTGATGGATCAAGCAACTTCAAGTTTTTGGAAGACAAGACTTCAAAGGAAGACTTATTGTGGGTAATACAAAAAGGTGTCACTGTGACATACCTCCTTCATGAAGATGTCAAGAGGACAAAGATCAACCAAGAGCCATTGGAGAAATCATATCAACACCCCCAGGTATGCACTTGTATATATACTATGTGTATCATTATCATAAGGGAAATTGCAGGAGGAAGGAATGTTTTGTTGAAGCCATGGATCTAGAGAGATCTCAGTGCATTCAGAGGAACAACACACTCAAAGTGAAGACTCCAGGTTTGATTGTTGACATTGTCATTCCTCTAACCTATATTCCTAAAGTTTGCTACATTACAAGCAGGTGTTGTAGCTGTGACAACAATCCTTATATTGTTTTAATTCTAGTGATGCACTCATTATTCTCCTTTAGGAGATATTCTTGTTCTGGTTCCTCTTGTTTTCTTGTTCAAGACAGTTTAACAATAAAGGAAGATGTTTATCCTTCAGAGGGAGCAACTTGACTCAGAGGGATTCAAAACTAACTGAGAATGAAGAAGAATAGAACTATCATTGGGGAAACCGATGAAATAATACATGATCAAAATCTTTCTATGATTCTATGGGCAAAAGCATGCATGACATAGTATATGTTTAGAACAAGAGTCTTCAACAGAATTTGAAAAACACAACTCCCGAAGAAGGCTTCACCGGAATGCAACCTAAGATTGAACACTTCAGGTCATTTGGGTGCCCAGTGTATCTTCATGTACCCAAAGAGAAGTAGTCCAAGCTAGATCCTTTAGAAAGAAAGGATACAATGAATCTTCAAAGACATCCATGGTCAGAGACAAATTGAGACAAGCAGGGACATTGAAGAAGAGATAGTCTTTCAAAGATCCAGAGAATCTCAGATGGAGATTGACAATAAGACAATGCCCTCTCCCCCTTCAGCAGTTTAGAGGGAGACAGACATTAATCCAGTTGTTCCAGTTGATATGTTCAAAAGATATTGTAGTAGGGCATAAAAGGCCTATGTAGACTCACTCTGTAAGAGGCAGAGAAACATACAAACCTCTCAAGGCACATCCCGAGAAAGCAAAAGAGATTTTTGAGCTATCCTTCAGTCATGAGCCACTTCATTGATGATGAGCCTCCTTGTCTTAGAGAAGCAACAAGAGAACAAGTATAGCAAGATGCCATAAAAGAATAATACCAGTATATCTTAAAGAATGATGTATAAGATATTATTCAGGGACCAGAAGGGAAGTTTGTGGTAACATCCAAGTGGATCTATAAGATCAAGCATGCAGTTGATGGAAGTGTCGAGAAATACAAAAAGAGATCTATAGCCAGAGGTTTCTCACAAACAGAGGGAGTTGTCAATGATGAGACACTTGATCCAGTAAACCTGATACACTTCCATCCATACTACCATCCATGAGTTGCAAACTATATCAGATAGATAGATTCTTGATGAGTTTGGATTTCAACAAGAATGTTGCTAATCCAAACCTATATTATTATAGTGTTGGTGACGAGATCCTGGATTTCATGACTTATTCAGAAAGCCTTGTTGTTGGATATAAATAATCCTTGACTTCTGAATTAGAGATGAAGAATTTAAGTATGGTGCACTACTTCTTGGGACAAGAAGTATGGCAGAGAACCGATGATATTTTCCTGAGCCAAGGAAAATATACAGTGAAAATATTAAAGAAGTTCAGTATGACAGAATGCAAAATCCACCGTGATGGATTTAAAGAAAAAGATTGACGATGATTTAGACGAGACTGATCTACAACTAATTGGATCATTGATGTATCTAGTTAACACCAGAATTGATTCATGCCATGCAATGAATGTGCTTAGTCATTTCATGAGTCAACTGAGACAGACTCACTAGAAAACAACAAAACATGTATTGAGATATATACAAGGCACATTTGGATATGGCTTGAGATACGCCTCCAGTGTGAACTTTAGCTTGCACGATATGCCGATTCAGATTGAGCAGAAAGTACAGTGGACCGTGTTGCCGTCCTTATACACACTTGCAAACGTGAGCTAAGTCTGGCTCACTTAGTGTGTCCTTGGAGGCACAATGCCTAGGTTCACAGCCCACGCTGTCACTTTGATCAGAACCTCTTCCGTCTAGGCTTACTCCTAGGGAAGCCAAGGGGGGTAGACCTTAGTTACTAGATGTGTTAGAGTTAGGTTCTAGGAGTTAATTTTAATTTGTTAAGGTTAGGGGGGATTCTAATCCTAAGATGCTAAGGCAACAATGCAATATGCAAGGGTTGGCATGTGAGGCAAGCCTTTTCCCTAGGTCAACTAAGACTAGTGCCTAGAAATTGGGCAAGGGGCCAACTATGTTAAAGGGTTGTTCGTTACAAAATATTACGGGTTATTTACAAGTTTACAAAAGAATAAATCCAATGAAATAATACCATATACAATTACTTACAATAAAGAATGCTAGGATACAAATCATACAAAGCAAGCTAACCACGTTTAACTTCTTATGTGTGCAGGATATCAAAAGATTAAAGCATTACATCACATCACCACATTTTCAATAGATCATCATCAATATGTCATTATCATCAAGACATCAAGATCAACAACAAATTAAGAAGATTTTATAAGACTTAGCACAAATGTTGTTAAGATTATCCCACACTCTTAATTAGTCAACCCCTAAGTATTTTATTAGGTTTGGTCTAGGGTTTAATTATTAGGCTTTTCTTAAGATTTATCAAGTTTTAATTAGCTTTCACCAAAGCCTCCTCCTCCTATTGCCAAATAACTGCTGGACGCTCAAGATAGTATGGCAACGAGGCCAACCCTAACAGAACCAGTCAGACCAAAACAAGAGTACTTCTCGGAGAGGACACACACCTGGTGCGCCACGGGGCAGTGCCCTGCCACTACCCTCCGTTGTTTTTCTCAAGCCCCGTTTTAGATGGTGAAGATGGTGGTCTAAGGTACCCTAAATAGTCTATTAAGTATATAAGTTGATTAGGAAGACTTTTAGGTGATTATTAGAGTGTTTAGAAGATTTTAAGGCACTTTTTAGGTGCAATTATTGATATGGCCGAAACTGTTATTAGCTTTTAAGTGTGTTGTTCTAAGCTTTAGCAATTGAAGTTTATCAACACATGTAAAGCGAATAAGATGGCTGAAAAGTAAAACTATCACATGCACAATAAGAGCTTGCTATTAAATAAGAGCATTAGGGCAAGCACAACTTGCCTTCAAGAGATTGAAAGAAAATTTAATTTGTGTTTGCCTACTTAACCATTCATTCAAGCCTAAGCAAATGGCTTCCAATAGATATAAGCAAAATAGACTAAAGAACCAATTACTTGTTAAGCACTTTAAAAAAAAATGTTAAGCATTAAGATTTAAACCATGTGCATAAAGGAAGATAACAAGCTTGAAATGAAACTAAGCAAGATCTAGTTAGGTTACTTATTAAGTGTGTTGCCCAATAGGCTTAAATTTGAGATGTAGATCTAAAACATAAGTAATTAAAACATTAAACCATAGATCACATCACATCATATCATATCATCAAGCATTAACACTTAGCCTAACCTATTGGGGTATTCCTTTCCCAACTAGGTAGGTATTAATATGGTTTTGCTTAGTTAGGTTAGGTTTTCTTTAAGGTTTAGTGATTAGGGAAAACAAGTAAATAAGAAGAAGGGAGAGATACTAAGCAAGTAAACAACAAATCAAGCAAGCAAGCTAGAAACCTATCTACCCCACGTCCTAGGTTGAGAAGGTGCCCTTCACCTTCTAAACCTGACGTCCTAGCTAGAGAGAAAGGCTAAAATGCTAAAATTTGAAAACCCTAGCTAGATCTACACTACCCACAAGCTCACACAAAGACGGAGGCCGTACCACTCCTTCCTCTATAGGTGTGAACTACCACAAGCAAGAAAAAGAGGCAAAAAAAACGTACCAAAATGCTAAGAAATGCAAGGTAGGGTTGAGACATAGCTACCAAATCCCCAAAGGGGTCTTCTAGTGTTGTGTGCTCCTCTTTCGGGCAGCCAAAAGCCTCTCAACTAGATCTGATATACCTGCAAAATCAGCAATCTTTGCTTGCTAGAATGGCTACACACAACCCCAAAAAGTTAAGGAAAACCCTTTCCTTTAGGGCAAGAACTTTCCACAAAAAAAAAAAATTGTATTTGATTAAATTGACCTACTTAAACAATCATATGCTAGCTGAAAATGGAATGGGTGAAAAGCAATGGTAGAAGAAGAGTAATAGGGTTAGAGAAATGGAGTATGTGAGAGCTTCAAGTGACCCTTCTCCCTGAAGGAGTTCCCAATGAAACCCTAGAAATAAACCTGCAAGATTTCTTCAAACAACATGCATACAATAGACAATATGTTGATGTATTGAAACAAAATGACACTTCTATTTTATTTAACACATCAAGATATATAAATCCAATAAGCATACGCCTTAGTAGATCTACTTAGATAACACTTTACCTAAGATCTAGTGTTGCAAGCATCTAAAGAAAACCATTACAATGTTACCTCCCATGAATAAGAAAAAGAAGCATACGCCTTAGTCTTCTTGTTGTCCTCCAAAGTTTCTCCAATATTGATATTACTCAAGAAAAATGGTTTTGGAGAGAAAATACTCCAAAACCATAGAGCATAGAATGGAAATGAAATGAAATGAATGACTAGAGAGAGAGGGAGTTGGAAATCGAGTAGCATAACAATAGCTCAAGATATGGTAAGTTGGGGAGGAGAAATGAGATCTATTTATACTTGGAGAGACAAACCTACCTCTCTTGGATCTAAGCCAAGTGTCCACCACCAAGCAAATGAGTAGATCTCAAGGCTAGGGCG
>ML779391.1:808693-819093 GCA_009831015.1 Picea engelmannii
AAATGAGATCTATTTATACTTGGAGAGACAAACCTACCTCTCTTGGATCTAAGCCAAGTGTCCACCACCAAGCAAATGAGTAGATCTCAAGGCTAGGGCGCACCCCTTAGGGTTTGCACAATAGATCTAGGGTGTAGAAAAATTAAAAAAGGCTTGGATAGATCCAAGGGTGTGTAGGAGGCATGGGATTTGTGCCAAGGTAAGTGAAAGGTCACAAATAATTTTTAAAAATTATTTGGTTGAGTTCCAAGAAGAGGGAGGGCGCACCTCTTGGGATGAGAGAAAGGTAAGGAAGGGTGAGAGATGAGTGAGGGGTGTTGGGATCACACAAAACCCATAGGGGAGGTTGTGGGATCTGTACTAGGGCAGAGAAAGAGCCTCAAACAATAAAAAACTAATTTTCCATTGGAGAGACACAAAAGGGGGGCGTAACTCTCTTGGAGAGCGCTCCACAAGGTCAAAAATCAAGCAAAATGAAGGGATGAGTGAGGTGGAGTGAGTGGGGTCACCACTAGGGGTGATGTAGAGGCTAAATGAAGTGAAAGCTCAAGAGAGGGGGCCACACTCAAGTCACAAATCAATTAAAAAAGGAAAAACGTCAATCCACCTAGGGGGGCGTGATTTTTGAGTGTGAAAGGTGGGAAAGGGGTTAGAAAAGGTTGGGAGGCTAAAGTTATGCTTAGGGGGTCTCTCTCTAACCATCATTTCAACATTTCACATCTTCTAACTCATTATTACAATTTTTACATTTTGCCATGTTTGGACTTTAGCAATTAAAATTGTTGTTTTAAACTGACTGATACTCCGGGTGGACTAACCCATGGCTAAATTTGTCCGACTGAGTTGAAACTTGGTCCATGGATGTAGGGGGTGCTATTCCATTTCTTTTGAGCACAAATACCCCTATCAAAAGTCCAAAGACGTAGTTTTTACAATTATTGCTCAAAAATAATTAATTAATTAAATAATTAAACCTCCAAACTTAGGGAAATTTAATTAAAAATTAATTAATTAAAAAAAACTAACCTAGGCTCGATAGAATTCCACGAAACTTTCTAAGATGTCTTGCATGGTCATTTACAATGATTCCCTATAATAGTTACCAAAACATAAGCCCACTAGAACGTCGTTCACCACTTTGAAGGACTTATTGCAAGTGTGAGGGAAAAACTCAAGGGAAATCAGTAAGGCTGAAAAGCCCAACTGATAACCTGAGGATAAAAAAACCTCGGTGAAAGGAACTCTCCCAGTGAACCGATCTCGAGGTAACTAACCTAGACATGACTCATGCAGACCTATTACATTATTAACCCACGCAGGGGTGCGGAAATTCCAATTACAAAATAAAGTGCTGGGCCAAACACTGCCCTGTAGGACCAAAAAGTCTTTGACAACATGGCATCTGATGATGCATCTCTTCATGGCACATGAGTTGACCACCGGTGCTAAATGGGCGGTCAACAGACCGAAAGAGCACATCCGGCTGTTCTACCGTGAAGTTCTTCATGGTTTCCTAATGCAACATGAAACAAAACTCTGTGGCCTTGAGCACCACAAAGGCAGAGTATATAACATCAAGTGTGCGAAGCAATATGGCTTCACAAGCTTTTGACAGATTTACTTGACCATGAGATGGATCCTATGATGATAACCAAGAGCCATGTGTAAAGCTCCTTGAGAACCCAGTGTTTCCTGATGGATCAAAACACGATGAGATGAAATATCCTTATATCAGAGATATGATGCAGAAGAAAATCGTACACATGCAATACCTTCCTACACATGAGAAGATTGTAGACATCTTCACCAAACTAACTTGGTAAAGAATGCCTTCCTAGTTGAGAGGGAGTATTGATGACTCCAGCCAAGACAAAATTCAGAATACATCCATGTGAGACTTGGCATAATGAAGAATGCCTCCCTAGCTGAGAGGGAGTGTTGATGATTGCATCTATGTGAGACATTCTCCAGCTTACAAACCTGTGAAATGTGGATCATTACAGCTATGTGAATCTTTCTCCAGCTTACAAACTTGAGAGAAAGCCCCTTAGAAGGGTACGTGGTTCCTACCTGAGACAGAGTTGGAACGTAGAGATGACCTCCTCCATTCAGAGAGTTGAGAAGAAATCCAGATGATTATCCAATGGGAAAGGCGATCTGTTGAGTTAGACGTGCCTATGGCTGAGTACAAGGTGAACGTATGAAATCCCAAAGTGCTGGGTGCATCGTCATGTGAACAGAAATGAAGATGATGTATTAGCCTCCTTTGAGCAACATAGTTGACGAGAAACTCTAGATGACTCTCATGTGTGGCAGTGGGAAAGAAGATCTGTAGAGTGGACGTGCCGGTGGACGAGCACAGGTGAACATATGAAGATCGTGTTCTTCTGTGTAATGCAGTGAGCCAGAGATATGGACATCCCTATGGATGTGCCCTAGTGGATGAACACTAGTGGGTGTATCAGATCCCTTGCTATATTATTCAAGAGTTAGACCTGCCTATAACCCTAATTGTAATGTAAAGGGTACAGGTCGGCCCCATCTTATTGTGATTAGTAATTAATACAAAAGATAATTAATTTGGTTAATATTAATTATCTTATAAGCTAGTGAGGTCGACCCTATTGTGCTAATAGACACTTCTGTTGACAGGTTCAGGTTAGTATAAGTAAAGGTAAATTTCCCATTGAGAAAACATATCTTTCATGTGAGTTTGGAAATTTCAGCAGGTACACCTTCTTGGGAAAAGTGCACACCTCTCTTAGGCACTAGTCTTCTAGGGTTTGAGGACCCTCTTGTGTGCTAGGTTTTCCTGGTGGTGAAGGTCTTTCTCTTGAAGAATATAGCAAAGGATTTGGCTGGGTTTTCTTCCCTTGTTGAAGAGAGTTTCCCATGATACTTCTTGTGTTCTTGTGCATGGTGTTTCTTCTTGTGATCTTGGTTGCTGCAACATTATTGTTTATGGTTAAGTGAAATGCTAAAAATGGAATGAACTTCATTCTTAACCTAGCTTATGAAAAATCAACAAATACTACTACAGATTTATCCCTAGCAAAATACTTTGCTTAGGGTTCTTCAAGTAAAACAATGTGAAAACAAGAATAAAGAAAATCTACAATGTTACCTTACCAAGAGAAAATACCATACAAGAGAACCAAGAATACACCAAGAGAACACCATAGAACACCAAGAGATCCTCCAAAGCTTCACTTCATTACTCCAAGAAAGGTTACCAAATGGTACCAAAAATCACAAGAGAAAATGGGAGAGAAAGAGAGAGAGTAGGGAGATATTTTGGCATAATAGAGTTGCTGTGAAAAACCCATTGTCAAAATGAGGAGAGGGGGGTTCCTTGTAAAGGAGGGAGAGAGGAGAGACCCCTCTTGGATGAGTAAGTGTTACCCATCCAAGAGAGAGAGAACACGTCAAGGAAGAGACACTTTTAGGGTTTTGGTAGTGAGTTAGGGTTTGAGGGGTGAAATGTGAATGGGGAAAACCCCTTTGCACTTGTTCAAACATGAATTTAGGCTATAGGAAGGGCACACGTAGGGTTTTGGTACTTTTTTCACTTTAATTTTTACTTTCCCCTAAGTTCATGAGGAAGGGGGGCACACTTTTCACTAGGGAGACTCACTTTTGGTTGTTGGATTGGCATGGGGGGGTCTTCTAAGTGGATTTTTCACTTTTCCAACTTACGAAATACATTAGAAATCATTTTCCCTTTCTCTCTCATGGCTTTAGACATTTTTACAATTTTTGTGGTTTTTTTCTAAGCCAATTATTTGCTGACTTTTGATTGACTTGGACTCTTCATGGACAATGACCTAGCAAAACTTGTCCAATTGAGCTAAAACTTGGTTCAAGGGTATAGGGGGTCATAAGCCATTTTATTCGAGTACTCACACCTCTATACAAAATCCACAATGACCAGATTTTTACATTTTTCATAAAAAATAATTAAAATTTCAAATTTACGGAAAATTTTAATTATTAAAAAAAATCCGATCAAAACCTAACGGAATTCCGCAAGACTCTAGGAGATGTATAGCATGGTCATTTACAACACTTCTAAACCTTAGTCACCCAATGGGCTTGATCATTAGAACACCTTTCACCACTTTGGAGGATTATTGAGTGAAAAACTCAAGGGTAATTAAAATCGTTGGAACGCAAGATTAATTACCTGAGGAAAAAAAACACTCGATGAAAGGACTTATCTAATGCTAAAGTCCTAGGAAACTAAATAAAAATTGACCCATGCTAACATATTACAAAATTATCCCACGCAGGGGAGCAAACATTCCGTGTACATAGAAAGAAGTGTTGGGGACAAAATTGCCCTGCTGAGCCATAAGTCTTCAAACTTGTTGTACCACAAGGTACTTGTCTTCATGGTACATGATGTTGACACCTAGTTGAAATAGGTGGTCAACAACTTTAACTTGGAAACACTTTAATTAATTAATGGCAATGAATGGGCTTGGAAAAAGGTTGCATTGAAAATGAAGGTGCAACACACCCTCTACAAAGGCACCCTTAATGAGACAATATGAACCCTTGTATGTCATGAACCCCATTCCCAAAAGTTTTTCCCACATCCATTTCATCTTTTTTACATGCCTTAGAGAGGGTCTACCTAGGACACACTCCTTGACTTGAGGAATGACTCACCCAATAGGTCACCACGACAACCCTCCCATATCTAAACTTGGCAAGTTGCATAGGGTCTTTGAGCACTTGTTTAATTTGAAAGGGTAGTTTTGGTGCACATGTTTAGGTGGATCTTGTAGTAGATGTGATTTTACTTAGCATGATATATTTGACTTGAGACCCTTGGAGGGAGCATTCATTTGTCTTTGCAAGACCTTGCTTGATGGACATTTTTGGAGGAACAAGCCTAGCTTGGGCCACCATTGGGGCTTGAAGCTCACAGAGTGGATGCCATGACCCACACCTTGGGAGTTGACAGATGATGGACGTTGCCTTTGGAGGCAAGAGAAGACACCTTGGATGATGAGACCTACCCCATCTTAGCCCAACGTTTGGCCTTGAAAGGTCAAAACGTCCTCTTGAGGAGCTTGACATCACATTGGGGGATAGGGTTTGATGATGGTGGTGATGACTTGATGGAGGATTGACACACTTTGATGAAGAGAAGCCCTTGCACCATGGAGATTAGTCCTTTGGAGGTTCAATGACTTCCTTAGCTTGCTGAACGACTTCCTCTTCATGCCAAAACAACGCCCTATTAGGGTGTGACATCACCTTTAGGGTTTTCCTTTTTGTGTAAAAATCAAATTATTGTTGTAAAGGGGCAAAATGAGGAGGTCGGCCTCCTTATTTTGTGTTTTACCATAACTAAGTAGACAAATTCATTTTACATGAACTTGTATAAATAAAGGTCATTTGACATTTCATTTTCACAACATTCTCACTTGAGAATAAGACATTCTTGGCTGAAATTTTCGCCCTCTTTGGGCATTTGGTCTATCTCTCTCTTTTGTGCAAAATTTTGGATGCTTACCTTGTCTATTGTGGAGCTAAGTGGTGCGCTAACTTCTTTGAGGCTTCTCTCTTGCATGTTGATGAAATTTACTTGGTAAATAAGTGTTTTATCTTGCTATCTTGTGGAATTGGTAAGGAATTTTCTGCATTGGTTGGTAATTTCTTCTTGTTTCATCTTGTTTTTGTCTAAAAAACCCTTGGAGGAGTATAAGGGCATACACCCTCCACCAAATTCATCTTAATTGTTATTGGATAAGCCATTCTTTTAAGGTTGCTAGGAGGAGTAAAAGGGCTTACACCCTCCTAGGTTTACCTTGTTGGATTTGCTTGCTCTAGGGAGTAAAAGGGATTACACCCGTAGAGAAGTAGTGGATCGAATTCTTACATCTAAGACTCCATAACTTAATAGAATAAGCACTAATCTGAAATTGCATTGGAGAATTAAAATTGTTGCATCGGGAAACGTGATTTGTTGAGATATTTCATTTATCTAAAGTGGATTCAATTCTATATGCTATTAGCTTGCTTGAGCCACTAGGGCATCTAACTTAGCCAAGGATTTCTTGCTGCTGTTATAAACTTATGCTACAGCCAGTAGGGCTGTTGCAAAATCATTCTCTAACTTCTTATATCTCACTCTTTTACCATTGAAAATAGTTGGCTACTTGCTATTGTTAATCTACTTGGTATTGACTATCATTTGGGCAAGTTGTTTGCTGATTTCTTTGAGTAGAAGTTGCTGCTGTAGAAAATCTTTTGCTACAGCCAATTGGCTGCCCTAAATTACTTCTGATAACATTGTTTTGCAGCCTCGTTATACCATCAATTTTTATCCTTGAAAATTGGAGAATTATTTGCTTGTTTAGTGCTTCGTTGTCCAATAAATATTTGGTACTTTTGATGGTTAATTCTGCAGTAACTAGCTCTTTTAATTGCTGATATATATATATATATATATATATATATATATATATATATATATATATATATGTTTACTGCGGTAATATAGGACAGCAAGCTTCACTTACTTGTCCCTTTTGATGATCTGGCTTGTATCTCAATCGTTTGTCTTGTTCCGGGCAGGTATAACAATCTCTTGCAGGTACACTATACTTTGGAAACCTACCCTTATCAACAAGACTCTTATCCTATCCCTTTTCCACTTCATAACTCGACCTATAGGTGTTTCACCTTCCATTACATCACTTTCCATCTCAATTCTCCTAGGGTCACTAGGATTCTTCCCTTGTGGTAATTTCTCATCACTAAAGCGAGGGGAGTATCTATCTAAGGTGACAGTGGGTAGTTACTCCCACAGTTGTCTCATGTTTGTGGATTGGGTTGGACTTTGCCCAACCTACAATTTGTGCCATAACAGTTCCCATTGAACCTCATGGGAATTCAAGACCCGGGGACTAGTAGGCTGTCCTTTATTGGTAACATCAAGGTCAAATACATGGTTGAAAATATGCAAGATTTATTTTTAGTTATTTTCATTATTGAGTCTTCTAGCCTTCTATGCTTTTGATATATTCGGTTAGCTCAATCATTGTCATTATATAAAGCTGGCATTTGCATCGGCTGAATATTTTGGATGGTATAAAGTTATCATCATTGAGGATTTTGAATATGGGTTAAAAAATTGTGAATCTTGGCCATGTAAAACATCAAGATTCATCTAAAATTTTCAGATTTTAATCACAATCTTTCCATGCATGAGCATCAATATAAATCTCATCATGGAGGATTTTGAATATGGATTAAAAATTTTGAATCTTGGCTATCCAAAACATCAAGATTTATGTAAAAATTTTAGATTTTAATCATGCTATCTTTCCATTCTTGAGCATCAATATTAATCATCTGTTTAACAATATAAATAATGGATTTTTGCAATTATAGTTACCAAATTCTGATTGATTGGAATTACGAACATTTTGAATTGATTTCATGAGTATCTTATTCGAGCATTTTATCTCATCATCTATCCTATATTGAGAGGGTCTGTGGCAAGTTTTATAGGAATACTGTCACTTTTTATTCAAATTTCATAGTTATACAATTTGAGCATAATATCTCATCAGCTGTTCCAGGTTGAGAGGATCTGTGGTGTGTTCATTCAACATTGTTCAGATCCAGTGGAACTTTAAAATGACATAATCGATCATTACTTATAATTTTTTGCACGCCATGACTAGGTAAACCTATGACACCAGCTGCTTTTGAAATACATGGGGGATGTAGGCATAATAGGAAGTGGAAACATTCAATTTGGATTCTCATGAGGGAGGAAAAGGTCCAAATATCAAATGCTAAAATACTGAAACCATACTATCATAAGTATAAAGAAATGAAGAACATGAGGACCTCTCAGATGGAGAACGTCAGGCAGACTCGCCATTGTAATGGGCCCATTCCTGATAAAGTTTGTCTTGAGAAGTCGAGGCTCAGGCAGAGGAGAAAAGAAGATTGCAACATAAAGCACAATACCCTTGGCACTGCAGAATGGAGGTCTTCAAGAACCCCTTATGACAGGTACTATTTTCTGAGATGCTTTTAAAATTACATAGTGGGTTCTCGTGAGAGTAAGCTTTTATCTGAATGGAAGAAAAACTACAGTAGATATAAAAATTGTGAAACTTTAGTCTATTTGAGCTTAACCTTTGGGCTTTATGACATTTCTTATTTCCTACCGTCTTCCTGTTTGGATCTGTTCAGATGGAGTCTTCAATTTCATGCTTACATGACCTTAAACATGATTAAGTTATTTATTACTAACAACTCATATTTTTGGTGACGTGAATGATTATTGTATACAACATTTGATTAGACGATTAAATACACACTTCTGATGCAATAACTTGGCTCGGTTGATACCATGTTCCTTGTGGTTAAATTCATCTAAAACCCCAAACTGTTCTCTTCAAGGAATCAATATGCATTCCAGCTATACAAAGTAATATCTTCCTGCATTATTTGGCAACATTCTAAATGAGAAATGAATTAAGATAAGACGAATATATTAATGTCCAACGAATGACCAAAAAGGCCAGTCAATGGGACAAAAAAAATGTACTATCATCAATAAGCACCTACAAGAGTACCTAAGGCTACTCTAAAAACATAAAGTAAGCTCAACTCACTGATACATGAGGAATGCATGAAAGTGCATGATCAAATTAAGTTGGAAGAAATAAATAAAGAAAGAAAAGAAATAAGTGCTAGTTATAACAGCGAGTCCCTAGCTCCATATCAATATCATAGATGGAAATGCAAGTAGGGGTGGAGGGAGGAGAACCCCTGTCACCTCTAGTCATTGAGAAGGAATAATGTGAAGTTTGACGATGTCATATGAAGAAAATCTGGAGAGGACCTCAAGGGGCCGGACTATGAATGTTGACCATCCACTAAAACTCCCCTAACACTCAAGACCATAAAAAATAATTTAGTAATGGAGCATTGATGAGCTCTACCTTTTTTTTGGGAGAAGTCCAACTTTGAGGTCTCATAGAGCTAGGATGTATGTCATGGTGGTGAGATCTAAGTTGAGAGCTATGCCATGAGCGAAGCCTCGTAGAAGCCCTAGTGGGAACCAATCTACTAGCTACAAGTCTAGAGGAGATGTGGGGTCTGCCCAATCTAGATCTAGTACCTCCCTCAAGAATAGAGAAAGACACCCTTGGTCTAGATACCTAAAGAAAGTAGTAAGAGATCCCCCTTACTCTCTATATAGGAAATGGAACCTCCCCCTAATCTCATAATAAAGATGGTCTTTCGACTTAGCGCTCTATAGGTGACAAACTTGACAAATCCTCCCAGACCTTGAGATGTCGTGGTCACTCTCAACCTGGAGTCGATACGAACAAGCTTCAAACTAGTCTAAAGGAATCCCGAGTTTGTGCATCCAATGTTTTTGACTATACTTAAGTTTGAGAATAAGGACACCCAATTGCATGAAATGCTCAAAATAGAAAGCCATCTTAGGGCCGAGGTCTTTGGGAGGATCAATCTTGGTGACCTGTATGTATTGTCTATAAATGTGCTCTCTCGTTACCTTATTCAACTCTTGTTTGGAGTGTAGGAGGTGACTAGGTAGATCAAGAGAACACTTGAAGGAGACAAGGTGATCCATTGAAATGTCAATAGACTAGATGAGCAAGGAAGTCTCAGAGAACCAACATTGTCTTCGTCCAAGGGAGAGGCCTACAAAAGAAAAACCAGTCTTCTCAGAGGAGAAAAGTGCTAGGAAGGGGTAATTCTTTCACCTTGAAGTTGAGTTGCCTAGAGATCATAACTTGTGGAGCAAGGGGAGACCCATTTGAAAATAGTCTGGAGGCACAAATGATGTGTAAACTCAGCCTAAATGATGTTGTCGAGAATAGTGTGTTTGCAACAGATCGTTAGCAACTACTAGTTCAATAATGAAAGTAGTCCTATACAGGTTTGGCCTAGATGTTAGTATTTAATTTTCAGTTCAATTTGAAGTCTTGATTTCGGGCTATTTTCTTAAAGAGGGTAAGTTAGGATTTTTTGAACTATACCTTAAGACTTGTACATAGTGACTATGTACAACCTAATAGATATGCTTGTACTATCATCATTTTGAAGTCTTAATTCCAGGCTATTTTCTAAAAGAGGGTAAATTAGGATTTTTTGAACTATACCTTAAGAATTGTACATAGTGACTATGTACAACCTAATAGATATGCTTGTACTTGTTGAAATAATGTAACTGCGAAGAACATTCTTATGATTTTGTTACTGGATTAAATCCCCATTGTGGATTAATCTTGTCATTATTATTATTGGATTAAATCCCCATTGCGGATTAATCATGTCATTATTATTATTATTGTTATTGGATTAATCCCCATTGAGGATTAATCATGTCGGTA
>ML779391.1:826212-879610 GCA_009831015.1 Picea engelmannii
ACAACAAACTCTGTGCCTCCTGTCAATCCAAATCCTCATAAATGGTCTCACTCAAAGAGTTATAACTGCTTTGACTTCAGCAACATCCAAGGTGGAGAACATGATGTGCCTGTAGATGCATACTCTTGGCTACCTTTCTTTTCGGGAAAAGAAACTTCTGGAAATTCACATTGGACCTAGTTTTGCGATAGCTTTGACTTTCACCTGGGTGATCAGGATCATCTTGATGTTTTTATGAAACTCTTTGCGAGTTCTCTTATAGGGGAGGCTAAGCTTTGGATTGATAAATGTCCTAAGGGAAGCATAAAAAACATTGAAGAGCTGCAGAGAGCCTTCAAAGCAAGGTGGTGTGATAAAGAAGATTCGCAAGATCTTTTTCTTCATATTTCCAACATGTGCAAAGGACCTTGCGAAAGCATAAGAGAGTTCACTGACAGGTTTAATCTTGTCCTCAAAAAGATCCGATCAAAGGTTGGTTCAGAGCAAGCTATCATCGATTGGTACCTTTTTTCTTTGGAAGGAACTTTACAATTCGAAGTCAAGTACCGATCACCAACAACCTTGGAGGAAGCACAAGATATGGCCTTTCAGATTGAGGGAAATCTTGATTTTAATGACTTTGTTGAACAAAGAAACATGAATTGCGAACCATGGGATCCAGGTAATGAGCCTATGCCGGAGCCTGAATATCCAAGCGTCCTCCAAGTCGAGTTAGATCCTACCAAGAGGAAATGGAGCCTGTCTCATAAAAGTGATACCTCTTCCCAAGAACCTCCGTTGAAGAAGGCCCATCCAAAGGATGAGGGTGGGGATGCATCCAAAACTTTGGACCTGAATCCTGTTCAAGACTTCTCTCTCTACATCCATCAAGTAGGAGATCCAATTCTGAACAATCGTGATTTCAAACCCTTTTACGTCTCTCTCCAAGTCAATGATCTTCTCCTCCACAATTGTCTTCTGCACCCGGAAGCCAAAGCCAACATAATGACAGAAGAGGTCATGCGACAATTGGGCCTAAAAATCTCACAAACTAACACCAAGGATGATTTTGTGAAGGGAGCCATTAAAGATCTTGAGGTAGCCTTTGACTCTTGCCCTAACGCCCCTTTCAGGATTAATGTGTTTGTTGTAGATCATATTAATAAATTTGGGATTATCATTTGTGATGAGCTTATTGCACATCTGGGTGGAAGCATTCACAGAGAACAGTCTGAAGCCATCGTTCCTCATCCTGAAGGAGGGCATTATACCATCCACAATGAACCTTTTGTTGGCTCACCAGTTGAAGACCTTGATGAAATAGATGACCAACTTCTATGCATTAACAGCAGTCTGAGTGATTGGTTCATTCAAGAAGGAAAATTGGATATGGACATAGTAGAGGAAACAGAAGGAATCTGGATGCTGGAATTTGACGACTCACACTCGAGTATTGGATCAGGTGCAGGAGTAGTCTTGACAGCTCCTTCAGGTGAGGTTTTCTATCGTTCTTATAGATTGGGTTTCAAGTGATTACAATTTGGAGAAGAGTGGATAATAAAATTTTGTCTAAATAGGAGAACTTTGGGGCTATTTATAGTAGTAAGGTGCCCTACTTCCCCTTCGGTTGGCCTAACGTAAATTTTCCCAAATCGACCTAAAATTTTAAATTGTTGGGTTGGCCAACTCATACTTTGCACATATACAGGCCAAACTTCCCTTAGGAACTACCGTTTTTCCCTTAATTAAATTGCCATTTATAATTATGAATGACACACTTACTCTAGGTTCGTTAATTATTTACTTTTCCGTTTTGTTACATTAGAACTTGTCCCACAAAACCTGCATTCCTTGAATTAACAATAAATGCAACTGGAAAGAACGTATTTGTAAACAAGATATACTATATCGTCATTATTTCGGCAATACTGAGAATTGTACATGCAAGTACACAGATTTCCAAGATGTGAACTCATTTTGGTTGCCATGTAGGTGTTGGCTGGTAATAAATGCCATCACCAGGAAATCTGTAATATTAACTAGTATATAATTTACAAGAATCAAGATTATGGCCATTACCTACCAAAGCAATCAAGAACCCAACAATCTTCCAATTTCTTTAACCCATAATGTTATTCATGTCACTATGGCAGTAAAACTTACATTGAGATTCATAATTCTCAATGTTGGAGGCCTTGCTTCGTGGATATCTGTGCCATATTTGTAAATTCAATATTATAATCCTATTACAAAATTAGTTATTTGTCCACATGTGAGGAAAACAAAGCAAAGAATAAAAATAAACCTTCAAAATACATGATATCTTTACGAATAATCCCTGATGAAAATAGATTTATTGCTGTCACAAGTGCCAAGTATGTTCAACTAAATCATAAGTTCACTCTCTCACAGAATCATTGGAAATCTTGCCCTCTCTTGCAGGGGTGCCAACTGTTTTATATCATTCATAAATAGGTCTCACTCCCCAGTCATGGATACTTATGGCATTGCAATACCACTTGGACTGTTTACAAAATCCATGGACTTACATATGAATTCTGATCATCTTAATTTTACACTGATTCAACATCACTTAGCCAAGATCTCATAAACACTGTCAAGCTTTAGTCCTGTACATTGCTTAAAATTTTAGGGCTAAATTCTATGGCGATCATTGAAATTGAGGAGTTAACACCATACTTCAATTTTGATTTAACCCTACTTTCATGTTCTGCATATATCTGTTGTTCCATTATAAGTGATGAGTGGACAATGAAATAGCAATTTCAAATATGCTCATGTTAGCATCAAGTAGATGGTGCTGAAAGAATAATTTCTTATGATACTTGTTTGTGGTGCTTGCAGAAAAGAAGGAAACTTCTCAAATAGGGGAAGGGTTTCTTGTTTTGCTAAGGAAGATGATTTACAGAAGAAAAATGGTTGTTATAACCTCCGATCAAGGTAAATGATTATAACCGATATTCATATCCTCTCTATCTGAATAATTAGGCGGGTGAAGTGAATCAGTTCTTCCACACTGATCGTGTGGAAGATGAATATCACACCCTGCTGATTTGATACCACCATTAGGTAAAACATTTACACGTTTCTTGCAAACATTACGGCCTATTAGATATCTACTTATGTCAAAATCAAGGAGCCAGGAATGGTGCAAGTGATGGTAATTGACTACCTCATTGGTAACATTGTAAGGAAGAAAAAAAGGAGTATCAATATTTAATAAATATTTGACATTTTGAATTTGACATGCATTGGATATGAAAGTATCAGAGCCCAAAGGCTTTAAGAAAGAATGAGATCCATAAGACGGTAAGATTTCTCTTCGTTTTACATGTATTTGTTAATTTTTGAGTTAAAAAATTACTAACCTTTAGATATCAGAATTAAATGCCAAAAAGAACACAAAATTTCCGATTTTACATTGGAGTGATATAATGAAGTTGTTTTACTTATCTAAAACATTGGATTAGATAAGGCCAAGATTCCATTTCTCTCTCTTTAGTTCCAATCTTCCATTTCTCTTCCTCTCCTAGGATTACTTGTTACTTAAAAGGTTAAGTTATCAAAAGCTTTCAATTATCATCACAATAACCCAATTATAGAGAAAGCGGGGCATTTTTATAGGATTACTTTTAAAGCACACTCATGCAAGGGGATGTTGAACCATCGTGACCATTAAGTCAAATATGATGGTTGTACAAAGTCCTATATTTTAATAAGTGGTGAATAATATCATTAAAGTAATTAAAAAAGTATTTTTAAAAAATGATATAAAAACGTTTGAAAATTTCTCATAATACTTTTGGAATATTATATATTATTCATAAATATTTAACAAAAAAATATAATTATAAATATAATAAAATATTTAATTCAAAGAACATAATTATAAATATAAGAGACATAATTATAAATATAATGAATCTTTTGAAACATTGATAAATTCTCCATCAATGAAGGAAAGAGTTACAACATGTAATACCTCGAACTAAGTTTCTTAAAAAACAAATAGTTGTTTCATTATTGTCTTTGGAACATTGATAAATTCTCCCTCAATGATAATAGGAAAGAGTTACAAAATGTAATACTCCAAACTAAGCTTCTTTAAAAAAACAAAAACAAATAGATGTTTCATTATTGTCTCTGTCACATAGTTCTTAGTTGCTCACATGATTTTCAGGGTATTTATTTCGAATATTCAGACATATGAGAATGAGCAGCCATAAGCAGCATAATAGGTACAACATATATAAGCCGATACCAAAACCTCGATCATTAGGAATCTTGTTAAGAAATGGTAGAGCTATCTTAGTGCATGTTTTATGGTTTCTCAATGTATGTATTAAACCTCGATCATTAGAAATCTTGTCAACAAATGGTAGAGTTATCTTAATGCATGTTTTATGGTTTCTCAGTTTATGTATAATACACAAGAATTGTTAGTTTTATCAAAATTGCTTTTTTAATATAAATTTAGAAATTTCACTTTAATCTTAAGGTTTCTCGAAACTTTTTTTTTTAATTTTTAGTTTTAGGGTTGACTCTGAAAATATCAATTATAGTACTATATGTTTCACTTTTGTCCAACAAAATACACAAGCAACCCAAAAAAATAAACACCAAAAAATATACTTCAAAAGAAATATTTTTGCAACACTCAAGGCAGTATTCTCAGCATTCAATAGATTTGAAAATCACTTATTACAACATATTTATTACAGTCATAAATCTACCTGTTGTTGTCCTTATACACACCTACAAACGTGGAAAAGTCTCAATCCACTTGGTGTGTCCTTGGAGGCACAATTCCTGAGTCAAAACCCACTTGTCAGCTCGATTTGGACTTCTTTCGTCAAGGTTTAGTCCTTGGGAAGCCAAGGGGGGTAGACCCTATTTACTCTGTGAAGTTATTAAGTGAATTCTAGGAGTTGATTTTAGTTTAGCTAAGTTAGGGGGAAATCTAACCTATATGGCAAGCAACAATGCAATGCACAATTTCAAATGTCAGTCAAAACCTTTCCCTAAAGTCAACTAAGACTAGTGCCTAAATGTTGGTTAAGGGGTCAACTAAGATTATACAAAATATTACAAGAATTACAAGATCTAATTACAAAAGAATAACCATACACCAAGTTACAAGATGAACTAAAACAATGAGCAATATACAATGTGAAAGCAAATTACAATATAAACAAAAGAATGAGTTAGAAAGATGTACAACAAGAGAGAACTAAAGACAATGAACTCACAACTATCTAACCATTAAGCATGTAACTTGAAAATGCAGGAAAAGAGCAAGTGCACAACTTCTAGAGATGATAGAGAACAAACAAGAGGAAGTGTGCAACTTCTGAAAAGGGGGGAAACCACTCACCAAGTGCCCCAAAAAGATGGTGCGCAACTTGATGACACCCTTCCCTTGAACATAAAACCACTTCAACCACAATGAACTTGAAAGTAAATGCTCAACTTGAAATGAAAAACTAGTGAAATAAAACCATGAGCACAAAATAATACCTTGAACAACAAGGTTTACACAATTTGAAATGAAAAGTAGAGATGAATCAAACCATAAGCATGTGAAAGAGACCTTGAACAACAAGGTTTACACAACTTGAAAGATATTGAAAATAAAGTGCAAGTGTTGTGTAATGTGTTAGATAAATTTTAGATAAGTTTTAAGAGTCTCTCTTTGATTAGGGGGCCTAAGTTAATGTGAAACGAACCTAAGCTATGTGACTACCCCTAGACTCTTACCGCTTTGGCCAAAATGATTGTTGGGTGCTCAAGAAATAGGACAAATAAGGCCTTACCCTAGCTCCACAGGTCAACCCGGAAAACTTGGACGCTCAAGCAAGGGGGACACCTAGTGTCGTGAAGTCATCCCTGACTTAGCACCCCTTGTAGCCTCCACAAGCCTCCTTTTTGGTGGCAAAAGTTGTACCAGTAAAGGGTGTCTATTTATAATAGATTAATTTGATCCTCCTGGTCTAGATAGCAAAAAATAATAACTTGAAATTAAATTGCAAAGTGTAAGACTTAAGATTAAGATACAAGATATTGAGTTAATTAAATTGTGCACAACTTAGGCAAAATTAACAAATTTAAATTGACTTTGTAAGATAAACAAGTAAAGAATGACAAACTAGAGATTAAACAATTATGGACAAGATAAAGAATTGTTAGCTAAACTATAGACAAGCCTTACGATATAGCATGGGTGGAAAAGAGAAACCTCTTTGTTGGGTGTAGGCAAAAGAATTAAAGAATGCAATAAAATAACTTGGAAAGTAAATGACAATCCTATCCACTCAAACTTGTCTTAAGGACAAGTGGGGAAAACAATACTTGAAATAAAAATGAGCAATCTCAACTAAGGCACAAGGAGGAGGACTAGTCTACCGGTTTTGTGCCAAAGTGGGTGAAAGAATTAAACAAATGCCTGACAAGAAAAGTAAAGCTCATTAAGGACAAGTGGGGCAACAAAAATGAAAGCTTAAAACAAAACATAACTTCTAAATCATAGCCTTATGATTTAGCATGGATGGCAAAGCCAAGCCTCTTTGCTAGTTGTAGGCAAAAAAATAAAATAAAAATGCAGTAATTTTAAATAACTTAAGAAATGCAAGCCCAAAAGACTCTTTTGGGCTTGCTTACAATGTAGGAATGTAGAAGAAGAAGAGGGTTTTCAATACCCTTACTTGGGAGGATGTTTCTTGATGATTTGTGACCTCAAATGGGCAACACCTCCCCTTTACTGGTTCAGATCTGTAGAAAAACAACAAGTAAAACTTGTTGAAAATGCTGCAAAAAAACCCATAAATCTTGGAAAATTTTATGTTAGTAACCAGAAATTTTTAGCATAAAAAAACAACATATAATAGATGAAATAAGACCTATTCTATGACAGAAATATACCCAAAAATGTTAGAGAAATATGTATGAAAAGAACAAAAATCTTAAGAGGGTTTTAAGTGGGTGAGGGGATAAATTTTTTGATCTGGAATTTATCATTTTCCAACTCTTAGTGACCTGCAAATAAAAGAGATCAAGCTACAAGAAAATGAAGGAGGTGAGTAGATTTAAAATGAATAATAAAATACTTTGTTAAACAAATAATAAACCACTCAATAAATCTACAATAATACTATCATAGATCTATCCAAGCAAAATACTTTGCTTGGATCTCCTACACTAGATCTACAAGTTAAAACTCAAAAATACAATAACACAAGTCACGTCATCTCCAATGTAGATCCAATCCAAACACCAAGAATACTCTCAATGCCAACAATTTCCTCCAAAGATTCATTTTATTAGAAGCAAGTTTGAGCAAATACTTGCTACAAGCTTGAGAAATGAAAGAGAGCAAGATGGGAGAGAGAGAATAGTGGGAGAGATTTGGGCATAGTAACTTTACACTGATAATAGATGTGAAATGAAGGAGGGGTAGGAATTCTTTTCTACTTTGGAGGCAAGAGAGACCCCTCTTGGATTAGTTACAAGTGTCACGCATCCAAGGGAAATAGACAAAGTCAAAGGAAGAGTCTTTTTAGGTTTTTAGTAGTGAGTTAGGGATTGAGGGTTGAGTGAGGCAAGGGGGAAAACACATTTTCTTATGGTTAAACATTAAGTTAAACACCAAGGAGGGCGAATTTAGGGTTTAGGTGGATTTTTTCACTTAAACTTTTTAATTCTCACATGTCAATTAGCAAGGGAACACCTCTTTAAGTTGTTGGCTAAGCAAGGGGGGGTTCTTTAAGTGGAAAAACACTTTTCCAACTTAGGAAAAAGGTTAAGAAACCTTTCTTACTCTCTCTCATGACTTTTTGCTCATTTTACAATTTTTGGTTTTTTTTAATTTAACCAATTATTTGTTGATTTTTTACCGACTTGGACTCCTAATGGACAATGACCTAACAAAACTTGTCCGATTGAGATGAAACTTGGTCCAAGGGTGTAGGGGGGTCTCAAAATCCCTTAGGACCTAGTTTATACATTTTTACATCAAAATTAATTAAAATTACCATTAAATAGGTAGTTTTAAAAAATAAAAATAAAAACTACTTAGAATCGATGGAATTCCACAAGACTCTAGGAGATGTCTATCATGGTCATTTACAATATTCTTAGACCCTAGTCACCCATTGCACTCGATCATTAGAACACCTTTCACCACTTTGGATGATTATTATGAGTGAAAAACTCAAGAATAATTAAAAATTACCTGATGATAAAAAACACTTGATGAAAGGACTTTCCTAATGATAAAGTCCTAGGCAACTAACCTAAAATATGATTCATGCTGACCCATTACATTTTTATCCCACGTAGGGGAGCATAAATTCCATTTACAAAAAGAAGTGTTGGGGGCAAAAAATGTCTTGTAGAACCAAAAAGTCTTCAACTTGGTTGCACCATCAGGTACAAAACTTCATGGTACGTGGAGTTGACCCCCTAGTTGAAATAAGTGGTCAACACCTGGCTCCACATGGGGACATGTGTTCAATATTTCTTTGGGAATGAGAGCATGCGAGAACTTCAAAATCTACAAAACAAAGTGTCCATCAATACCCAACATAAATACATGTATAAAAGCAATAAAATGAATAAATTAAATGCTATAAACAATATAAATGAAATTGCTATATTGAACAATTACAAAAATGAAACTATGATACAATGAATGACCTAAGTAACATAATTACATAATGAAATGAAATAATACAAAACTGAAAGAAAGGAGAAGGGTTAGAGATACGTTACAAAGGGTGTCCCTTTGGACACCAAGTTGTTCATCATCTGAAAAAGAGCTTGAGGATCCACCATTCGAATGGCTAAGATGGAAAGAATTAGGACCAACCATGCAATGGATGGAATGAAACCCCAAATGTCTAAAACATCCCTATCTCGAATGACTAGTTGGAGACCCTTTTCCAAGTTTTATCAACTTGGAGTTTCGTGTGAAAAAGAATCGGCCAAGAATCATGCATCTTTCTCTATTCAACCAAACATTGGAGTTTGACAAGCCGTGTAAAATTTTGATACCTTGTTGCATATGACTGCCATGGTGGAAGGTCAACCACTACTCATAATGATATGAATTCGATAAACTGAAGTTGCCTCCCATTCTCCCATTATCTTGTATTAAGTCAATTGTTGGTTGAGAGGTTGGAAATGAACACGTCCAAGGAACCAATGCATTATTTTCATCAAGGTTGTTAAAGTTCTCCCTTAAAGAGTTTGGTTCCTCGGGAGGAGGGCGGGGACTTGAATTATCTAGATATTCAAATTCCTTTATCTCCTCAAGATCAGTTATTGGCTCATCTATGGACTCATCCAAAATTTCCCTATGAACTTCCCTTTCTTGTTCACTGTGAAACTCAAATTCTATGTGTTCCATACATTCAATACAAGTCTCTTCCTCTGCAAGCTGAGCCTCCATGATCTCTAATTGATCTTACATGGCCTCAAACTGTTCTTTCATGGCTAATTGTATGGCCTCACATTGTTTTGCATGGGAAAACTGCATGGTTTCAATGATTTCTTTAAGTTCCTCTATGGAATCTAGTGAAGTATCTATCTTTACATCTGAATTGACTATTCCTATATCTGGAAGATCCTTCTTCTTCCATTTTTCCATAAAAGCATCAACCAATTCGTTGCAAGTTTCAATCTGATCACCCCCCCACCATTCTAAAAACGTATGCATAAAGTCTTGTATGTTCTTGAACTTATTATCATCTGAATCATGAAACCAATAGTAAGCATCTTCCTCACAAAGAGTCATGACAAACAATTGCATTAGAACATCCTCATAAATAGGTGGATCACACCACTCATCAATACATTGCCCAAAGGCCCTGATATGAGCATTAGCATCACCATAATTACGAAAATCAGGCAAGTTTTCAATAACAATTTCAGGCACATCATGAGGATAACCAACTATTCCTGAAAAATCAATAGGACTATAAAAAACACCCATTTCAAACTATATCATTAAATAAAATGTCTAAATAAAAGGACTGAGACCCAAGAATTATTAAGGATCCAACGAGAAGGAAAATTGGCTAATCTCATCCAAAAAAAAATTCAAGTTCAAGGATGAAGCTAAGCAAACCGTGAGTTTCTTCTTGAAGAATACTTTGTCAAATTATTTTGAAGTGGAGTCGCCAGATGACCAAGTTTATTTCAAGCAAACAAGAAGCATCAAACAAAGCAAAAACAAGAAGGAAAACAAAAAGTTGTAGGATTATTATGTACAACAAGAGATGGATATCAGAGATTGTTTCTCCTCCAAGACTTTCAAGTAGAGTACGAGGAGTAAGAGGATTGCTCCCGTCAGTGTACTTCAAAGAATTTTATAATGGAGTCGCCACTTGGAGACTAAGCAATGTTGAATAACACAACTCAAGTTAAAAAAATTTAGGGAGAAATTTATTACTTAGTTTTTAAAGAATAAATTAGAGTAAGTTGTTTTGACCAAGGATAAAAGACTTATCCCCAACAATGGCGCCAAAGATGTTGTCATCCTTATACACACCTACAAACGTGGAAAAGTCTCAATCCACTTGGTGTGTCCTTGGAGGCACAATGCCTAAGTCAAAACCCACTTGTCACCTCGATTTGGACTTGTTCCGTCTAGACTTACTAGTAGGGAAGCCAAGGGGGGTAGACCCTATTTACTATGTGAAGTTATTAAGTGAATTCTAGGAGTTGATTTTAGTTTAGCTAAGTTAGGGGGAAATATAACCTATATGGCAAGCAACAATGCAATGCACAATTTCAAATGTCAGTCAAAACCTTTCCCTAAGGTCAACTAAGACTAGTTTCCAAATGTTGGGCAAGGGGTCAACTAAGACTATTAAAAAGATTACAAGAATTACAAGATCTAATTACAAAAGAATAACCATACACTAAGTTACAAGATGAATTAAAACAATGACCATTATACAATGTGAAAGCAAATTACAATATAAACAAAAGAATGAGTTAGAAAGAGCTACAACAAGAGATAACTATAGCCAATGAACTCACAACTATCTAACCATTAAGCATGTAACTTGAAAATGCAGGAAAAAGAGCAAGTGTGCAACTTCTAGAGATGATAGAGAACCGACAAGAGGAAGTGCACAACTTCTGAAGCAAGGGGGGAAACCGTTCACCAAGTTCCCCAAAGAGATGGTGCACAACTTGATGGTAGTATGCCCTTGAACATAAAACCACTTCAACCACAATGAACTTGAAAATAAATGCTCAACTTGAAATGAAAAGCTAGTGAAATAAAACCATGAGCATAAAATAATACCTTGAACAACAAGGTTTACACAACTTGAAATGAAATGCTTGAAATGAAAAGTAGAGATGAATCAAACCATAAGCACGTAAAAGAGACATTGAACAACAAGGTTTACACAACTTGAAAGATATTGAAAATAAATTGCAAGTGTTGTGTAATGTGTTAGATAAATTTCATATAAGTTTTAAAAGTCTCTTTTATTAGGGGGGCTAAGCTAATGTGAAACCAACATAAGCTATGTGACTACCCCTAGACTCTTACCGCTTTGGCCAAAATGATTGTTGGGTGATCAAGAAGTAGGGAAAACAAGGCTTTATCCTAGCTCCACAGGTCAACCCGAAAAACTTGGGTGCTCAAGCAAGGGGGACACCTAGTGCCGTGAAGTCATCCCTGACTTAGCACCCCCTGTAACCTCCACAAGCCTCATTTTTGGTGGCGAAATTTGTACCAATAAAGGGTGCCTATTTAGACTAGATTAATTTGATCCTCCTAGTCTAGACATCAAAAATGAATAACTTGAAATTAAATTGCAAAGTGTAAGACTTAAGCTTAAGATACAAGATATTGAGTTAATTAAATGATGCACAACTTAGGCAAAATTAACAAATTTAAATTGACTTTGCAAGATAAACAAGTAAAGAATGATAAACTAGAGATTAAACAATTATGGACAAGATAAAGGATTGCTAGCTAAACTATAGACAAGCCTTACGATATAGCATGGATGGCAAAGCCAAGCCTCTTTGCTAGGTGTAGGAAAAAGAATTAAAGAATGCAATAAAATAACTTGGAAAGTAAATGACAATCCTAGCCACTCAAACTTGTCTTAAGGACAAGTGGGGCAAATAATATTTGAAATAAAAATGAGCAACCTCAACTAAGACACAAGGAGGAGGACTATCCTACCGATTTTGTGCCAAAGTGGGTGAAAAACTTAAACAAATGCTTGACAAGAAAAGTAAAGATCCTAGCCTCTCAACCTTGTTTTAAAGACAAGTGGGGCAAAAAAAATGAAATCTTAAAACAAAAAATAACTTCTAAATCCTAGCCTTATGATTTAGCATGGATGGCAAAGCCAAACCTCTTTGCTAGTCGTAGGCAAAAGAATAAAAAAAATTGCAGAAATTTGAAATAGCTTAAGAAATGCAAGCCCAAGAACCTCTCTTTGGGCTTGCTTACAATGTAGGAATGTAGAAGAAGAAGAGGGTATTCAATACCCTTACTTGGGAGGATGTTTCTTAGTGATTTGTGGCCCCAAATGGGAAGCACGCCCCCTTTACTGGTTCAGATTTGTAGAAAAACAACAAGTAAAACTTGTTGAAAATGCTGCAAAACAACTATAAATATTGGAAAAAAATTTGCTAGTAGTAACCATAAATTTTTAACATAAAATAATAACATATAATAGATGAAATAAGACATATTCTATGACAGAAATATACCCAAAAATGTTAGAGAAATATGTATGAAAATAACAGAAATCTTAAGAGGGTTTTAAGTGGGTGAGGGGATAAATTTCTAGATCTGAAATTTATCCATTTCCAACCCATAGTGACCTACAAATAAAAGAGATCAAGCTACAAGACAAGGAAGGTGGTGAGTAGATTTAAAATGAATAACAAAATACTTTGTTAAACCAATAATAAACCACTCAATAAATCTACAATAATATTATCATAGATCTATCCAAAAAAAACACTTTGCTTGGATCTCCTACACTAGATCTACAAGCTAAAACTCAAAAAGACAATAACACAAGTCACATCCAATGTAGATCCAATTCAAGCACCATGAATACTCTTAATGCCAACAATTTCCACCAAAGATTCATTTTATTAGAAGCAAGCTTGATCAAATACTTGCTACAAGCTTGACAAATGAAAGAGAGTAAGATGGGAGAGAGAGAAGAGTGGGAGAGGTTTGGGCATAGTAACTTTACACTGAGAATGGATGTGAAATGAATGAGGGTAGGCGTTCTTTTATACTTGGGAGGCGAGAGAGACCCCTCTTGGATGAGTTACAAGTGTCTCACATCCAAGAGAAATAGACAAAGTCAAGGAAGAGTCGTAGTGAGTTAGGGTTTGAGGGTTGAGTGAGGGAAGGGGGAAAATGTGTTTTCCTATGGTCAAACATTAACTTAAACACCGAGGGTGAATTTAGGGTTTAGGTGGTTTTTTTCACTTAAACTTTTTAATTTCCACATGTCAATTAGCAAGAGAACACCACTTTAAGTTGTTGGCTAAGCAAGGGGAGGTTCTTTAAGTGGAAAATTACTTTTCCAACTTAGGAAAAGGGTTAAAAAAACATTTTCCACTCTCTCCCATGACTTTTTGCTCATTTTACAATTTTTTTTTTTTTTAGCCAATTATTTGCTGATTTTTTACTGACTTGGACTCCTCATGGATAATGACCTAGAAAAACCTGTCCAATTGAGTTGAAACTTGGTCCAAGGGTGTAGGGGGTCTCATTTCATTTCGTTTGAGTACTCACATCCCTATCAAAATCCCCTAGGACCTAGTTTTAACATTTTTACATCAAAATTAATTAAAATTACCATTAAATGGGTAGTATTAAAAAATTAAAAAAAATTACTTAGACTCGACGAAATTCCACAAGACTCTAGGAGATGTATGGCATGGTAATTTACAATATTCCTATACCCTATTCACCCATTGGGCTTGATCATTAGAACATCTTTCACCACTTTGGAGGATTATTATGAGTGGAAAACTCAAGGGTAATTAAAAATTACCCGAGGATAAAAAACACTCGATGAAAGGACTTCCCTAATGATAAAATCTTATGCAACTAAACTAAAATATGATCCATGCTGACCCATTACATTATTATCCCACACAGGGGAGTGGAAATTCCAATTGCAAAAAGAAGTGTTGGGGGCAAAAATTGCCTTGTAGAACCAGAAAGTCTTCAACTTGGTTACACCATTAGGTACATAGCTTCATGGTACATGGAGTTGACCCCCTAATTGAAATAGGTGGTCAACACTACCCACCTAGATTGTGTATGTTTGTCAAATCACTTAACAAAATCTACTCACTGTTGTGTAAAATCAGCATGCATAACGAGCTCTAAAACTCAATCATCATGAGAACATAAGCTGAAAATCAAATCTGCGAGTGCATAAAGTTTGGACAACAAAGAATGCTTCATACATACATAAGATGAAATTGCAAGTACATACCAACAACTTAATACAAGCTGGTACTAGTCATACTCTACGAACTCTAGCTAGGGCATCCACCATAATTAGCAAACCCTAGCCCCCAACTTCTCCTAGCTAGGGATCACTTCCAACTTGTTATCCCCATTTCGTGGGATAACTAAGGAGATGATGTCTCGAGGCCCTCAGGTTGCAGACATGGAGTATTGAGAGATAGCTTGATCAATAATGTCCACTTGCACAAATGGAGACCCACCTCACCACCACAGCTCTAGGTTGATCATGACGACATCGACCACATCAGTTGGCCTCCAGAAGACATTGGGTCTTGCTCCACGAGGCATAAGTCAAGTATTATGGTGAGTGTCATTTCAATATTTGAGGCATTTGAGTTTGTTACATCTATTACTTCTTTTGATTATGTTACATTTGCTTGGACATTATGTTATTTTCCTTGTTTCACCTTGGTGGTTGACATTGTGCCCTAGTAAGTGGGTCACCTTTAGGGATAGGTATGCTACTGGGAAGTCCTTTGGACAAGTCATATTTCCATTCCCGGCCATACTTTCCACTTTCCATACTTCATCCCCTCATCTCCTCACCTTTTGGGTTTTTCAGGTATACTGACCCAATAAGGGGTTGTCACTCACTTCATGGGAAGAAGGGGTTGAAGACCTAGAGGCTTGTGGCTGGAAAAAGATAAAAGCCTAATTATGAACCTTTCAGATGCTCTCCCAAAGAGGTCTTGAGAGCAATGAAAAACTTCTCTTAAAAAATCAAAGACCTACAAAAGGAAAATGACATTATATAGATGTACCCATTTGTTGAGGTGTGTACACTCATGCGATGTCCCTTTCTTTCCTTGCATATGGAACTCTGTGTACATCTAGCTTCAAGTGGACTTGTCGTACTCCCCCCCAAGATAATCGATTCACCAATAGCGAGTACCCAAGGTTTTGGACTATTAATTAATTTATGGCAATGGATGGGCTTGGAAAAATGATGCATTAAAAACGAAGGTGCAACACACTTGTACAAAGGAACCCATAAGTGAGACACTAAAACCCCTTGTATGTCATGAACCCTATGTCCAAAAGTATTCCCCTCATCTATCACACATCATCCACATGACTTAGAAGGAGGTCCCCTCGGGAAACACCCCTAAACTTGAGGAACGATTAACCTAATAGGCCGTATTGTCAACCCTCCCGTACTCAAACTTGGTAAATTGCATAGGGTTTTTGAGTATCATTTTATTTTGATGAGGTAATTTCGATGTACATGCTTAAATGGCTCTTTTATTGGTTTGATTTAATCATCATGATGCTTTGAATTGAGATCCTTAGAGGGTGTATCCATTTGTCTTTGCAGGACCGAGATGGTGGACAATTTCGAAGGAACAAACCTAGCTTGGGCTTCCATGGAGCTTGAAGCCCACAAGTTGAATGCTAAGGACCTGTATATTTTTCAGGAACCATGAGGGTGCCCAACAGGCCTGTCAGATGACCTCTTGTTGGGATCTAAGTTATGTCAATATGGTTATCCTTTGTTGTTGTTTTAGGACAACAAACAGTCAAGTACTTTTATGCCCTCAAACTGATGGTTATATGCTCTTTTAAGGTGCCCTTGCAAGTAGTTTTAGTAACCAAGTGTTAGTACATGCAAACCTAAAACCATATAACACTCCTCTAGGATCTTTACAAGCTCCTACTACTGATTTAAACACTAAGTATACATGAAAAATGAACACAGGTATTTTTGGTCAACATGACCCTGGATAAAACCCGCTCAGGTAAAACCAGTTTAGAATGAAAGTGTATATAAGTGATGTCTAAAGCATGAGATACAACAAGTAAGCAAATACAATGGAACCTGATACAATAGCAACTCCTCTGGAGTTGCTTCGGAGTACCAAGAAGATATGCACCCAAGTGAAGTGTGCCCTCTTCCTTTGGTGCCTATCTCACTGAAACAATGTTCCCTTGATTTTGTTTCCACTGATGAAGAATCCCTTGCACACAATCAAGCAGTTGTGTGCTACCTCTCCAGTGAAACTAATAGATCTGCAATTGTCTAAGTCTAGCTAATGCCTGCTAAGTGTGTTCCCTCCTCCAAACTAGAACCACCACCACAAATAATAGAGGGCCTAAGCCTCCATGAAAGGAGACACCCAAGATTCCCTCAACCATAGCGTCCATGAGTCCTCCATGAAAGCAGGCGCCCAAGCTTCCCTCAACCATAGCCTCCATCCTCATCTAAAATCTCTCTCTCAAACTCTCCAAGTGAAAAAATGAGTGAATGAGCCTCCTTTGGCCCTATGCGCCCCTCTTGAACCATCCATAAGGAAACCTAGGAATGTATGGCTAAGATCACCCAAAGCCATCTCTAATCCATGGTTTAGATCTCTCTAAAATAATCTCAACTTAAAAGCCACTTTGGTTTAAGTTTCCTTATGTCCCTTCATTCACCCACCTAGTGAATAAAATGTCACTTTTGCCTTAAGTGACAAAATTCCAACTTTTTGATTTAAGTGAAGTCAAAGTGGAATTAGACATAAAGTACAAGGCACATAGTCCCAATGTATTTACCACTTGTGTTTAGAGACCCAAAACCACAAGGGGACCACTTCCCAAGGTACACAAAAACTCAACACTCCCTCTTACCAAGGAAAGCGTTTCTAACCAAGACCATCTTGTCTCTGAAGTAGAAATGTTTGCCCCTTAGTAGGGCCTTGGTGAGATTTTCTGCAACCTACTCATCAGTTGGAATATATTGAAGATGTATTTCCCCTCGTTGAACCCAATCTCTGATGAAGTGGTGTCTGATGTCTATATTCTTCGACCTATCATGGAACATTGGATTCTCAGAGAATTTGATACAACTCTGATTATCACAGTGGATGACAGTCGGAGGCAACTCTAGACCAAATAATCCCACCAACAACTTAAGAAGCCAAATGGCCTCACAACTGGCATGAATGGTGCCATATACTCTGCCTCGGCTGAACTCAAAGAAAATGACTTATGTTTTCGGCTGAACCATGAAACAAGTCCTGACCCCAACCCAAAACAACACTCGGAGGTGCTCTTCTTGTCAATAGTACATCCTACCCAATCTGAGTCTATGTAGCCAACCAATCTCACTCCATCCCCACTGACATAGTTCAAACCATAATCCATTGAACTTGCAATGTACCTCAAAAAATGATTTTCCCCAATCCAGTGAACACTCCTCATCTCTACCATGTAATAGTTGAGAGTGTTCACGTAAAAACAAATATCTGGTTGAATGTTGACCAGATACATCAACGATTCGATCAACTGTCTATATCCTGTAGCATCCACCAACTAGGAATCATAAGTGTTAAGCTTCTTCCAGTTGGTGACCATGGGTGTCGACATATGTCTGCAATCCTCCATTTGAAACCTGCTCAAAATGTCTGCAACATACTTCCCCTGTCCTAGGAAGATGTGACCCGCCTGCTGACATACCTCCATGCCCAATAAATAGTGCATCAACCCAATGTCTCTCATATCAAACTCTGATGCAAGACCCTGCTTGCACTCATATATGGGAAGCTCTACTCCCGTGATGAAAAAGGCATCCACATATAAAATGAGAATGAGCATGTCCTCACCTCAAATGATGTGATAGAGGTTAGGATCAACATCTCTCTTCTCAAATCCCATCTGAAGAAAATATGAGTCAATGTGTGAATACCAAGCTCTGGGAGCATGCTTCAGACCATACAATGCCTTTATCAAAAGGAATATGTGAGACTCTCTCTCACACACCTCAAACCCCTATGGCTGCTCAATGTACACCTCTTCCTCAATAAATCCATTGAGAAATGTGGTCTTTACATCCATCTAATGTATCCTCCAACCCATCTCTGTTGCTATGGCCATAATACTCCGAATGGAAGTGTATCTCGCAACTGGTGTGAATGTATCATCATGATCAACTCCCTCTACCTGAGAGAATCCACGTGCCACAAACTGAGCCTTGTGTTTCTCTATGCTACCATTTACAACATACTTGGTCATGTACAACCATCTAGAAGTCACAACTGAATTCCCCTCTGGCCTCAAAACCACCTCCCATACATCATTGCACATAATGGAGTCATACTCCTCCAACATGGACTCTCACAAAACCTGTTGGTCAACTTCCTATGCAAATGTCTTGGGCTTTGCATCTGTGATTCTCGTCACCATCACCAAGTAGGACCCAAGCCTTTGTGGTGCTCTTCTCTGTCTGAACTGTCTCTTGGGCTCTCCTATATTCTCCTTGCCTTCCTTTAGGGTCTATTGAAACCATCTTGGTTTCCTCTTCCTTGGAGTAACCAAAGGAGAAGTAATATCCCCATGCCCAAGAGTCTTTGCCTCAGATCTAATCCCAACACTCTGAGATCCTGAAGCCTTTGCACCCTCTGCCTGAACCCCCTGCAACTATGAACCTGAAGTTGTGCAAGGTGACCCTGTCACCTCTGAAATTGGTGTACTTGACACCTAAGGCTGTGCTCCCTCTGAAACATCAATCTGTGTCTCCGAAAAACTCCTCAACACTGTCTCTCGACTTAAGAGACCTCCTGAAGGATCTACCCTCCTCAAATCTGACATATCTTCTCACCACCACTCTCCTTTGTGATGGAATGTAGATCTGGTAGGCTTTTGAGACCTCTGAGTAACCAACTAGAATCCCCTGCTGGGTTGTGGGGTCTAGCTTTGTCCTCTTCTGTGAGGGGACATGAGAGTATGTCAAGCATCCAAAAATCATGATATTCTCAACATCGAGCCTCCTACCAGTGAATGTCTCCTCATGAGTCTTCTTCCCCAAAATGCTATGGGGACTCTTGTTCTACAGATAAACTACAACAACACTTGCCTCATCCCAAAGGTATAAAGGAAAAGTATGATCATGCAACATAGATCTAGCTGCACATGTAATTGCCATGTTCTTCCTCTCGGAAACCTCATTCTACTGGGGGTTGTAAGGAAAAGTCATCTGTCTTATGATCCCTGCACGGGTACAAAAGTCTACAAACTATGTGGAGGCATACTCACCTCCATTGTCCGACGGCAAGAACTTGATCCTCTTTCCTATCTGTTTCTCCACAAGATCTTTGAACTCTTGGAACCTCTTGAAGACCTCACTCTTGGCCTTCAAGAAATAGATTCGGGTCTTCCTTGAGTGGTCATCTATGAATGCGATATAATACTCACAACCACTCAAGGAAATACAAGAGATGGGCCCACACACATCTGTGTGTACTAAATCCAGTATCCCAACTGACCTGGTGTCACTGCTAGGGAAAAAAACCTTGGTAAACTTACCAAGTGCACACCCTCTGCACACATCCTGATGCTCTAAGATGAATTGTGGAACTCCTATCACAACCTCTCTCATCCCTCCAAGAACCCCATGATGAAGGTGAACCATCCTCCGATGCCACAACTCACACAACTGAATAATGTTGTCGTTACTCATTGCCAAAGCACGTAGGGGTTAAAAAAGAAATATGTACAGTTTACCATCCCTCACTCCAATCACCTTCCCTGAGGTGAGACGAGACCCCTTAGGATGTATGAGGAACTTTTTCCCTTTGAAGGACACCTCAAGACCCCTATCCTGGAGGGTGGAAACTGATATCAAATTCTTCTTCAACCCAGGGATGTACAACACATCCCTGAACAAAATGGGTGGCAAACTTTCCCTCTGAAAAGTAACCGTGCCACACCCAACAAATCTGACTATGGTGTCATCACCAAGAGAAATATCCATCCTCACCTATGGATCTCTGAGGTTAGAGAAGTTCTCTTTAACACCAGTCATGTGGCTCAAATCCCCATTGTCTATGTAGTAAATGCTAGGTGTCATTTCAATTGAAGTGCAACAAATAAGGAAGCCACACTCCCTCTCAAATTGTGCCTTGAACTCTACCTCATTTGTTGTAGTTGTTGTACCACCCAACCTCTTCTTCCTGTTGGGACATTGTCCAACATAGTGCCTCATATTCTTACAAGCAAAGCACTTCACTTGGCTCATATCCCTCTTCTTCCCACTGCCACTCTCTTGTGGCTTGGTCCCCATCTTGGGTCCTTGTCTAGCACCCTTGCCAACCTTCTTCTTTCCCTTTGTCCAAAAGAGCAAGATCCTCATCACCCTCAGATATACACTATTGTCCTGAAGACCCAGAGTTGCATCTCATCTCCTCCTGAACGAAGTCATCCCAGAGTCTCTCCCAATTGGGCATGAGCTCCCGGGCCACAATGCCTCGTACAAATGAACCCCAAGGTTTGGAGAAGTCATTTAAGGTTTTCCTCACCAAAAAGTCTGGATCCACAATCTCTCTGACTACTACTAAATCATCTCGAATCTCTGTAAATTTGCCAAGGTATGAAGTCACTGACTCACTCTTGAGCATCTGAATGCTCTTGAGTTTCTCCTGTAAAACCATCTTCCGATTATGGTTGGGACTCTGGTAAAGATTGCACAATGAGGACCACATGTCAAAGGCATAGTCTTTCCTAGTCAAATGAGGTATGATGTGGTCTCTCACCGCATCACAAATAGTCCTCTTCACCTTAGTGTTATTCTTCCTGAAATCTGCATCCAACAATGGAGATGGAGCAGGTGCAGGAGGAATCACCATGAGAGATTGAACTATATCCCATAGCTCAAGATCCTCCAAGACGAATATGATTCCAGTCTTCCAAGGGGACCAATTGCTATCTTCCGCTAGCCTATCCTCTGCCCTCATCTTAGACACCGACATGGTTGTCCACTGAAACTCACATTGCAAAAGAGTACAACCTCACGCCTATCAACATAGGTGTGAAAATAGGTTGTTCAACTACAACCTCACTCCTGTCAACACAGGTGTGAAAAGAGGTTCTCCAACTACAGCCTCACCCCTGTCACCATAGGTGTGAAAAGAGGTTGTCCACAAATTTCCAAAATAGTCCCACAAAACTACCCATTGAATGCTCTACAAATCAATCAAACTTAGCCACCAAGGTTCTAATACCATGTAGATTTTTGAGGAGCTATGAGGGTGCCCAATAGGCTTGTCAGATGACCTATTGTTGGGCTCTAAGTTATGTCAACAAGGTTGTCCTTTGCTGCTATTTTAGGACAGAAAACAGTCAAGTACTTTTCTTCCCTCAAACTGATGGTTATATTCTCTTTTAAGGTGCCCTTGCAAGTAGTTTTAGTAACCAAGTGTTAGTACATGCAAACCTCAAAAAATATAGCACTCCTCTAGGATCTTTACAAGCTCCTACAACTGATTTAAACACTAAGCATACATGAAAAATGAACAGAGGTATTTTTGGTCAACATGACCCTGGATAAACCCCCCCGGGGAATTCTTGTTTAGAATGGAAGTGTATATAAGTGATGTTCAAAGCATGAGATACAACAAGTAAGTAAGTACAATGGAACCTGATACAATAGAAACTCCTCTCGAGTTGCTTTGGAGTTCCAAGAAGATATGTTCCCAAGTGAAGTGCGCCCTCTTCCTTTGTTACCTATCTCACTGAAACAATGTGCCCTTGATCCTTTTTCCACTGATGAAGAATCCCTTGCATACAATCAAGCAGTTGTGTGCTACCTCTCCAATGAAACTGGCAGATCTGCAATCGTCCAAGTGTAGCTAGTGCCTGTTAAGTGTGCGCCCTCCTCCAAGCTAGAACCACCACCACAAATAATAGATGACCTAAGCCTCCATGAGTCCTCCATGAAAGGAGGCGCCCAAGCTTCCCTCAACCATAGCCTCCATCCTCATCTCAAAGCTCTCTCTCAAACTCTCCAAGTGAACAAATGAGTGAATGATCCTCCTTTGGCCCTATGCACCCCTCTTGAACCATCCATAATGAAACCTAGGAATGGATGGCTAGGATCACCCCAAGCCATCTCCAATCCATGGTTGAGATCTCTCCAAAAGAATCTCAACTCAAAACCCACTTTCGGTTAAGTTTCCTAAGTTCACTTTATGTCCCTTCATACACCCACCTAGTGAATAAAATGTCACTTTTGCCTTAAGTGACAAAATTCCAACTTTTTGACTTAAGTGAAGTCAAATTGGAATTAGACATAAAGTACAAGGCACATAGTCCCAATGTATTTCCCACTTGTGGTTAGAGACCCAAAACCAGAAGGGGACCACTTCCCAAGGTACACCAAAACTCAACAGGCCTAACATGTCAGATCACGATGAGTTGCCTTTGGAGGCCTAGAAGACACCTAGGAGGACCTTTCCTAGCCCTCACATGCCAAAATCTTTACTTGGAGAGACCAAAACGTAACCCTTGAAGAGTTGACTTCATCATTGCGGCTAGGGTTTGGTGGCGAAGTTGTTATTTTTTGACACTTGGCATGATTTGACCAGAGGAGGCATGAATTGAAGGAAGAGACCTTGGTGCATGAAGAGGAGGCTCTAAAAACCCCAACGACCTCCACCTTCTTCTCCAATGACTTGGAAAGTGTCAAAATGTCTCCATAGAGGGGTGACATCAAGTTTTAGGGTTTCTTTCATGTGCAAAAAGTGTGAATTAAATACTATTTTCTTTGTAAAGTGGTAAGAGAAGGGTTGTTGACCCCTTGTCTTATTTTTACCCTAATTTAAGTGGAAAAACAATGTTTAAGACTTTTTGTATAAATACAAATCACCTGAATCTCATTTCATAACATAATTCTCCCATTGTGAGAAGCACTTGGCTGAAATTTTCGCTATTCTTGGGCATTTTCTCTCTCTGCATTTGTTATGGTTTCTTTGCTATTAGTGGAAGCAAGTGGTGCGCTACCTCTTGTGGAGTGTTTCTCTTGCATATTGGTGGATAACTCTTGGTAAAGTGGAAGTTTCTCTTGTTAATTCTTTCTCTAGGTGAATGGTTTTATCTTTTTCTTGGTTACAAGGTTAACTAGTTGAATTTCTTGGGAAGTATAAGTACATACAACCCCACTAAGCTCATCAATATTTGTCTTGGAAATATTTTGTTGCTTAAGGTAGTGCTAGGAGAAGTAAAAGGGATTACACCCTCCTAACACTTCCTAGTTAGATTTACTTGCCTTGGGAAGTAAGAGGGTTTACACCCCCAAGGAAGTAGTATATTTAATTCATTTTTTGACTCCATAACCAATAGTTAAAGCACTAATCATTTTCAATTTTCATTGGAGAAATAAAATTGTTACATTGGGATACGTGAAAACATGAGATAATCAACTTGTTCAAATTGCAATCTCTTCTTGACGTTCTAGGCTTGTCATAGCCACTAGGGCGTCTCAATCAAGGTTGTTGATGCAGGAGCATCACTCCACGTCATCAAGCGCTAGCCAACCAACACACGTTCAATGGAGAGGAGAGGCGCAACCCTCTCACTTTCAAATTTCAAATTTTGAAATTGTATTAAATGTTGTAAGGCCGAAGAGCCAAAAGCCATACATGTACACATGCTTTAGATAAAGGTTGCCTTAAATGGTTGTAAGGCTAAGATCTAGATCCGATTTGGACTAGACAACCATTCAATGTAATTGAATGTAAATTAATGAGAGTTGGTGAGGATGGAGGGAAGCGCTCGAGGAGCCCCCTTTTGTAAAAACATCATCTTTTGTTTTCAGTAGGGTAGAAGGCAGAAAAGAATAGAGAGAATAGGTTGGATAGGAGAGGAGAGTCGAGACTCTGTTGCAGCCCGAGCTCGAACACATTGTAATCAGGCATTCTTGATTAATACAAACAAAGCAGTTTTTCCTACATGTTGTTGTTCATGTGTTTGTGAGTTCATGAATGAATGTCTTTATGTGTTGGTGATATACTGTAGATGTATGTTAGATGTGCATTTGCAGGGATAGATAGATTTACCTATCTGAGGATTCTTTGATTTCAAGTTTGGATTCTTTGTGGTTTCATGCAAGAGTGCATGACAAAGTACTGCGGTCTCTGAAAACCAATGCAGGAGTGCACTTTTGAATTCTGCGGAATTTCAGACAAAGAAGTGCCAAGGGCGCACCAGATGAAATCATTGACTCAAGGAGGAAGCCTCAAGGTTGTTGAACACCTTGAAGGAGAAACTGTGCAGAGGAGAGCATAGAGAGGAAAAGCAAAATTGTTGTGAATTCTGTAGAGGCTTTGCTAGGGGGGCATTGAGAAAATGCATAGGATGCATTGAGGAGAATTCTATTTCGAATTCAGTGAGAAGACAGAGTCACTGAGGATTCTGGAGAACTCTGCCAGGTGGGCATCGAGTTGGTGCAAGTTTGCACAGGAGGAACTCTGTTTTGAGTTCAGGGAAGACAAAACGTCTAAAGTTCTGTGAATCTCTGCCAGGAGGGCATTGAGCAGTTGCATAGAGTGCACAGAAGGACTCTTTTTGAGTTTTGTTGGAAAGAGAAGTGTCAAGGAGAGACATTCACAGAGTTACTGAATACTCTGTTAAGCTTAGCAAGGAGGGCTTGAGTAGAAGGTCGTTAGGAGGACACCAGATTTCCCCTTGAGGACACAGAAGGGCGAGTCCCCTAGAGGCTCGGGTAAATAAAGATCAGGAAGGATAGTGCCTTAGTGCACCAAGTATCAATAGAGTGAGAAGGAGGTCAAGAAACCCTTTGAGGTTTCACAGTCGACAAAGCTCAGGAGGGATAACATTCCTAGAATGCAGGCGATATCCAAGGGAATCAAGTTCACAGAGGAAGCAAAGGTCGAGGCCTTTGAAACTTTAGAAAATCTCCCAAGGGGAGAAAGGAAGTTCTTAAGATCAGAAAGGAGCACAACTGTCGTTAGATCAACTAGAGAGACGAGATCTGGACCGTCGAGTTTCACATCCAGACAACAAGAGGAAAGTGCACAAGCAAGAGAAATAGATCTGGGCTGTCAGATCTAGTGCAAAGGACCAATAACCATCGGATTCGGAGGAAGGTGCACGGAGTTTAACCTATGGGAGGTCGCGCAGGAGAGGATCTAGAACGAACGGCGGGAACACTTCATGGAGAAGCGCCGGAGACCCGAGAGCCATCGGATCTTGCAAAGGAGTAAGAGGGTTAAGGCGAGTCCCTTTACAATCACCCATAAGCTCATGAGACATAGGGGTCATTGGATCCAATCCAACGAGAGTCATTGGATCTTGTGAGAATTCACATTTTAGGAATTCGAGGATTGGTGCGACAAGAGATTTTGGAGTCACTGCATCGTGAACTCCTGGTTCACGAAATCTCGAGAAGATCTGAGCCATTTCGGGAATTCAGGGATTTGGACATCGAGAGATCAAGAGGTGAAGAGATGCCGAAATCACGAAGGGAGAATTCGCGAAAGGATCAGGACCGTCCATCGAGGAGGACACGTGACGAGTGGTCATGGTTTCAGGGAAATCTCTGAAAGGATGTGGGTCGTCGATCCAGTGGGATTGCAGCCATTGGTTCAAGAGGGATATGGACTGTTGATCTTTCAGCAGAGAGATTTCGACATTTCGGGAACTAGAGATTCGAAAGACAGAGAACAGGGGGAATGCTTGCATCACGGTTTCCTGAATCACAAAATCTGGTAGCTCTTTTTCATGGACCGTCATTTCGGCATTTCGGGACCCGAGTGTTTGAGAGGCCAGGAGTCGGGAGATGTGGAGTCCTGACTCGCGATATCGTGAAATCCCGAAAGCGTTCGAAGGAGTAGCCCTAAGTCACGGGACAGGGTCACGTGGATAAGACCAAGCGGGGATCTTGTCACTCGCCAGCCCTTTCGGGGTTCGGCACTTTTGGCAATTTCAAGGACAAGGAGACGGGTCACTTTGTGTTGAAAACCCCGAAGTCTAATTGTCGTTGAGCCCATTTCGACATTTCGACATTTCAGGGTTCAGAAAGTAGAGGAGGCAGTGGTTTGGGTCATTGCATTTCAAACTCCCGTCTACCAAAATCCCGATACAGCCAGGACCGTTGGGTCAAGGGAGAGCTCTATTTCGAGTTTGGTGAGAAGGAGGTGAAGACTCACTCCTGGTGCACGTTGTGCAGGTGGGGTTTTCGTGGAAGGACCTGCGGATTGTTTTATTGGAGGTTCCAACAAGGACCAAAGGAGCTAATCCAACTCAGTTTTGTGAGAGAAGAACGATCCTAAGACCAGGAGGTCGCGCAGAACCTATTGAGGCAGGGGTGTGTTGCGCTAGTTGTTGGGAGCGGGGAGCGGAATCAGGAAGCAGGAGCGAGAGTGTCAATTTTCAAAAAAATTCGGGAGCGGGAGCATTTTTTATATAATACATAATATATATATATATATATATATATATATATATATATATATATATATATAAACATGCAGAATGTTGAATCAATTGCAAAAAACATGAAAACATAGATATACGATCACTTAACTAATTGATTAGTGATGAATCGTGATCATTAAAGCATCAACGGTCAACCATTTAGTACACATATAACATCAATCATAAACATTTGTCATCAATAGATTGTAAAATACATCAACCACAAAATGAAATAAAGTCTAGACTCTAGACTCTTGAGCATCATATTCATTACCAAAGAGTTGTAAGATTCATTGAATAGTTCAAAGTTCAAAACTTCAAACTTCAAAGGTAAATTGTCATATAATGTTCAACTTCAAACTTCAAAGGTAAATTGTCATATAATGTTCAACTTCAAACTTCATAAGTTCATAACTTCATTGTTTACAGAATAAGCCATAATAAAGAGTCAAGAGTCAAGACAAAGTACTAAGTTCTAGAATCTAGAGACTACTTCTAAGCAGGAAACAAAAAATAGATCCAATATATAGAAGCAAGTACTAAGTACTATTCTCTAAGTTTTCCTCTTGCCACTAGAAACTTCTAGTTTCTTATCCCGTGATCTTTGAAGAGAAGTAAGAACAGGTGGAAGTGATCCTAGAACATGGCCATCAATTGAATGGCCCCCACGTGACAATGGACGTTGTGAAGATAAAGGTAAAATTGTTGAATTTGGAACACCGCTAATGGATGGGGGTGCAATGTATCCTCAAGGAATATGATCACCATCACGATCACCCAAAAGTTCCTCTTCCAAGCATTCTAAAACAATGGCTCCATCCTCTAGATTAGTCTCATCTGGATTGTTTTCCCAATTCATATCTCTTTTAAAGTTATATAAAGCACTCTCCTCCCCTACATCACAATAATGCAACAACAACTTGACAACCTCAAGTTGTAATGCACATAAACTAAGATTTCAACCTGGTCTGCATTCAAGCCATTTCTCTTTACACTGTGGATGAAGCTATAGGTGCTCCAATACCTCTCTGCAGAAGAGGTGTTAACAACCTGAGAAAGCACCTTCACCGGCAATTTATGCAAATTTTTGGCAAAGGAGCCATACATGTTCCACCATTCGATAGAACCCATCCTGTCTCGATCTTTGGTTGCATGCAAGTTACCAAAGACTCCATGCTCACTGATGTATTTTCTCAATTTGCTTTGTATTGAGCACACTCCTCTTCATCAGGTACCAACTTGTCCAATGCAAGCATATATCCATTTTGCACCTCTAGATCTATGTGTGGTTTTCTCCTTTCCCCACCCCTAGGTGTTGGTTGGGCCAACCAAGATGAAGAATAATATTTTGGGGTAAGGAAATATGCCAGGGCATGGAGTGGAACATTCAAATTATCCCACCTTTTGACCACATGTTTATGGATATGATCATACAAGACAACATCCCTCAGCTCAACATTGTCTTTGATTTGTCCTAGCATGTTGTCCATCTGCTCATACACCTCTCCAATCACCAGCTGATCTATATCTGCAAACTGAATCATACTAAATGGGTTTTGTGAACTACAAAATATACCGAACCTGTTGCCAAAAATGACCATCAAGAACTGTGTCCTCCACCCCCTAAAGGTCACTTCTCAGATGCGAGTGTAACCCTATCTTTTAGATCCTGCCATGAATCACTCGAGGCCATACTAGCCAATGTCTTTCTTACCTTCAAAAGGCGCCTGAAGGTGAGATAATAGCTAGCAAATCTAGTCTTTGCAATCTTTAGTAACTCCAACTTGGAGTGATTGTGAAAAATGAAGTGGGCCATGCTATGATTGGTAATAAATCTTATCATCTTCTTCCCTCTCTTGTATAAAGCACCAATCCATCTATAATCATGGTCCTTCATTTTAATGATATCATGCATCAAAAGGTTCATTGTGTGAACCAAACAACTCGACCAAAATATATTGGGGTACCTATCTTCAATGATTTCTCCTGCTGCCTTACAATTAGCAACATTATCAATGATGACTTGAATGATATTGTAGGGCCCAATCTCTTGAATGGTTTTTCCGCAATATTAATACATGTCTTGCAACGATCTAAGTAGTCATGGGATGAAAGGAAGATCGCACCACTAGCAGACACACCAAGAATATTTATCAATGGCCTACCTTTCACATTTGTCCAACCATCATATACAATTGATACCCCATGCCGGTTCCAATTATTTTAAAATTTCCTAGAGCACCTTGGATTTTGGCTCTTTCCATGTCAAGTCCCAAGGTTCTAGATTTTTCATACCCAGGGCTCCTATATCCGTTAGGGGCACCATTGATGGCTTGGACCATTTCATGCCAATATGGTGAGCGAAGAACATTGAATGGTATACCACATGCATAGAGAAACCTAAATTTTTTTGCATCCACATCATCTCTACAATCTTGGTCAAGGAAATCTAATAGTGTTCTATGTGAAGGCAAAGGCGAGAATGAACTACCATGGGCGGATGCAGCTCGACCACTGAACATTCTTTGTGTATTCTGATGTTCAACCTTTGGTTTTTGGCTTTGTTTTGTGCTACCTCCTCTTCCCTTTGGTATTTGAGTCTTTATTTAGGATCCACTTTCACACAGGTTTTGATTCATATACTCTTACCTTCATCCCAATACATAGTCCCACATAGGTGCTTTCTCACACGGGTATAGGAACCTATGTATTCTATATGACAATGGTGGCATATAAATTTTCTTGTTCCACCACCTTTCCCTCCAGTAAGCTTTGTGACGTACTTCCGCAGTGGTGTGTTCCTCTCTTTAACTTTTTGGGGATTATGATCATCACTGTCATTTTCATTGTCTTCATCCCCTTCCATTCCTTCTTCCTCTCCTTGGTATGTGTTGTCCACTTCTATTTCATCCTCACTACCATGGGTATTTCGATGTGAACTTCCCGCCACCGTCATTATAAACAAAAATGGAACCAAAATGGCACACCAGATTTACATCAACGTCATGAATGTTGAACCTTGATGATGACTTGCTACCTACAATAGAATGATGGAGGGGAAATCGGAAAGAGTAGGAGAAGAAAACATTCAAATATTCAACATAGCATATGCCATAATATACTAGTTTACAACACATGCATTTTTTTTTWAAACAAAACAAGAAAGAAAARTGGGCTTAAGAGCMTACCTCTTTAGCTCTCYAATGGTGGTTGAATATRACTATGGTWGCCTTCAATMTCCCTCCAAGCTCTCACAAATGGYARCCTTCAARGTTCAATGAMAATCTCCYTTACRAACTCTCYAAWCTCTCTTCCAAACTCTCCAATCTCCCTATGKGAKCMTTCAATATTCCTTCYAAGCTCTTCAATCCCTTCCAAGCTCTTCAATCTCCCTTCAATATCCTTCAATCTCCTCAAGAACTAGCAAGCTGCAAGAACACTCTCAAAGTCAAAACCCTCTTAGCAAAGATGAGTGAAGTGAATGAAATGAGAAATAGAATGAGAGAAAAAGGAGTGAATTCATGTGTAAACTACTTACCCAACCCTAGGATACCTTTCCCTTCCCTCATTTCTCTTAAAAAACCAAAAAAAATCTCTCCAAAGCTTCCTCATGTGCGCGGGCCCTCAGGAGCATTTTTATGGAGCGTTTTTATTGTAGGGAGCGCTCAGGGAGCATCCAGGGAGCGAACGCTCCCTCCTCAGGGAGAGTTTGCTCCCTAAGTGCTCCCTACAAAACCAAGGAGCACAATTTTTCCCTAGGGAGCGCGCTCCCGAAAAACGCTCCTGAACGGGAGCATTTAGGGAGCGCTCTTGGGAGTGCGCTCCCTGAACGCTCTCGTTCAGATCGCGATTCTGGAGCGGGATCGAGAGGGGTCCCCCACAACATAGGTCTCAATTGGCTAAGTATTTCTTGCTTATGTTATAACTTTTAATTTACAACCATTAGGGATTCATAAACCCTAACACTTTTTCATTTATAACTTACTATTCAATCGTGGAAAGTTGCTAAAAGTTTGTCATAGTAATGTACTAAGACTAGCGCACTTTTTGGGTGGATTATTGGCAAGTTTTGACGGTTGATTTATCTGTTGTAATAACTTGTTTGTTACAGCCATAAGGCTGATAATTATTTTTGCAGAACTTGTTTACAACAACCTTACATTGTTGCTAAAGTTTCATGTTATGTTCTTGAGCTAAACTAGTCATTTTCTAGCTTGTCTCTTGTAATTTTTTTCAAGATTTAAGCAACTTTATTTTGCATCTATCATTATCATTTTATTGCTGATATGCATGATTGTTTACTGTTGCAATTAGGGACAACAAGCTTAACTTACTTGTCCACCTGACATTTTACATATATACTCGGCTTGTTCTTATGTCTCAAGCAAGTACATCACTCTTTATAGTTGTTCTTATCTCTTGGAAACCATTGGCTATCACCAAGACTCTTTCCCAAGCCTTTCTACATCTTCTATCTTGACCTATAAGGGGGATTTCGTTCATCTCTTCACTTTTCATCTCATCCCCCCAAGGTCACCGAGATTTCCCCCTTTAGGTGATTCTATCATCTCTAAAGTGACGAGAATACCTGCCTAAGGTGACAGTGGGTATGTGTTCTCGAAGTTTTCTCCATTTGGTGGTTGGGTCGGGCTTTTCCCAACCTATAATTTGTGCCTACAACTTGTGTGAAAACACAACCAAAGTTGGTCGCTCCACCAAAGATTCACAACTAGAAAATATACACACTGACAAGTCCTCTTTGGCACCTACACTTTCATCACACATGAGTACAAGAGAAACAAGATAGTCTTCCACTATCTTCTCTACATCAAGCACTCCAAGTAGTACTGGAGTTTTTAATGCCACAAAACCCTAGTTTTCTTCTCTCACAAAAACAAGTGAACCCTTTACTTCTCTAATGTTTCTTCCAAATCCTATCTTCCTTTTGTCTTCTTAGAGAAAACCCTAATCATAATGCCTTGCTTGCATCAACACAAAAATTGTTGTGCACTAGATAAGTGCAAAGTACAATGAAGAAGAAGTACAAGTGAAAGAGACAAGTTCTCTCTAACTCTCATATCTCTAATGCAAGTATTCCATCAATGTGATGAATGAAAAGGCTCTCCCCTCCCTTTATATATATGATAGGTGAGAGAGGCCAACAATAATATAGTGGACAAGGTCCACAATCAAGAAACCTAACTAATCACTAGGTAGTTTCACATGTGAAGTGTTTCAACTCTAAGTGACACATGTCAAGCTCCAAGGTATGCACATCCATCAATGGTCCCAAGGTGAGCACTCCACAAGAAGAGTCCAATGCTCCTCTCCAAAGGTCTCCAATGCTCCAATGCTTTCTCCAAAGCCACATGATCCTCTGGGTCCACTACACCTCCAAGAACACTCCTTAACCCAAGCATCCTTAAGTCAATCACAAGCCTCCATGTAAGAAACCAAGTGGCTCCATGCCACCTAGTTCTCAATTCCCTCCTCCTAAATGCCCAACTCTCCTCCAAATAGGTTGTCCTCCCAAGCGAGCGACCAAGCCCTCCATGTTCACTTCATGAAGAATGTCATCATGCCACATAGGTCTCCAACATCCTGAATCCTAAGGAAGTGCAACACATAAGCATCAAGTCAATGTATAGAAATCCATGAGTAAATTATCTCTAATGTGTATGTCCTTCACGGTACAATCAAGGACAATCGACACACCATGCACACCACATCACATGAAGCGCCCCCAAACACTGTGTAAACACTTTTAGAATAATCCCAAAAGCTAAAAATATTACTGATTATGCACACACATATGTGCATCATTTAAGAGCTATGACTTCCCTTCATAATATTTATATATATTGATTGTATCAAATCATTTATTAAATATTCCATATCCTTAATTTTAATTTTTTTATTATAAAAGATAAACAATTTTGATAGTAATCTTAGTCCTTTTTTTCATATTTTTCAAAAGAACATGCTTTTGGACTAAAGATATCATTGTTTTCCACGTAATTCTGTAATTCTATAACTAAAGGATATAGACATTTTTGAACTTGAAGAGATCGTCGTATGGATAAATGATGAAGTTATTGAAAATTTAACTATAATTTGATGTTTTGATAATACGATAAGGTGAATTAGTGAAGTCATGGGTTTTTTTTTTGAATAGGTCCATGTTTAGGTTAGTGATTGAGAAAATATTATGTATATCCTTTAAACAAAGAACCACATGAATAGGTGAATAGTAAGTAGGTTAAGAATAGAGTTTCATTGACAACTAACTAAAAGCTTTGTATAGATAATATATTATTACATATAGACACCAAATTGATGTACGAGACCCCCTTCCAGTTTGATTGACAACTAACTAAAAGCTTAATATAGATAAGAGATTATTACATATAGACACCAAATTAATGTACAAGACCCCCTTCCCTTCTACACAGTGATTTGATTGTTTAGTTTACAGAGATATACATTTCCTAATCCTCTTCAGTTTCAAACCTATAATTTCAAAAGAGAAAACATATGTTCTTAAATGTTAATCTCACACATATTCTTAACCTATACTTTATTTTTCCAACCTTATTAGATTATAAGTCACTTTAACTAAAACTTGAAATTAAACATCTTAAATATAACAACCTTCAACAAGTAACTATAATTATTTCTAAATAAGTGGATTAATATTTAAGACTTATAGTTAATTAAATGTAAAATATTGGCCATTGTTATGACTTGGACAATGTATAGGATAGTTCATGACAACATTGCAACAAAAAGTATAACCAAAACAATGTATAAAATGGTTTATAACAACATTACAATAAAACGTACGAGGGGACTTTGAGATGGATATTAAATAAGGCATAAATAAAAAATCATAAAAATGAAGATATATATATCTTCAGTGAGTGATTACTTTGGTAAAGATATTCTTGATTATTACGAAAGGTGTACTTCGTTTAAATCTTTTCTACTTCATGTTAAAGTGAGTTTCTGTTGCATTAATGTGGTGATATTGGTATTCATGTATAATTATCCACATACCAATCAAAAGCAAAAATTACTAATCTTTCATTCAATATAATATACCATGTACAAAATTGGACTATGATGAAAAATCACTTAATCATACATGTATTTTCATAAGAATTTTTTTACATTTAATTTTCCAAATGATATTTCAATTTCAGTGACTTTATGAGATCAATTCGCCCTTTGTGCTTTAATATAATTTTGTTTTTATTCATTATAGATTTTCAAAGTATGAAAAATCACTTAATCATACACGTATTTACATAAGAATTTTTTTACATTTAATTTTCCAAATGATATTTCAATTTCAGTGACTTTATGAGATCAATTCGCCCTTTGTGCTTTAATATAATTTTGTTTTTATTCATTACAAATTTTCAAAGTAAAACTTTTGGATTCTACTCTAGGAAAACATGGTCTAGTAAGGCTAACCATAGAGTGCATCATCCTTAACAAGGGTACGTAGTTAATCATAGATCCCTAAATGAGATTAAAATCCTAGATTGGAGGACCAAAGTCCCCCAAAACATTGTTGAAATATTGTAACTTCGAAGAATATTTTACCAGAGAGAGTTGAATAATATTATTATATTATATTTAATTAGGCTCTATTGTGCTTTAGTAAAAGTTGGTCCTATTGTGCCTTGACAGTTAATTGTAAATTAATAGGGTAAAGTGACGGGTCGGCCCAGACCTAATTATAGGATGGCCAGAACACTATTTATAAGAGAGGCCATTGCCTCATTTGGACACAAACATCCAACTCTGCATTGCGCAAGTCTTGGAGAAGAAACTGATGCAACTAGGGGTGATGTCAAGGAGGGTTTTGGTCTATCTCTTATTATTTCTTGGTTAAGTAGTGCACTACTCTTCCTAGTGAAGGAGTAGAGGAGGATCTTCTGTTTGGTCTTTGGTCTATTTATATTGAGGAAGTTTTTGCTTGATTTTCTCCCCCATGAGGGTTTCCCAGGATAATCTGTGTGTCTCTATTGTTCCTATGATTGCCTCTCTTTCAATGATCTTATTTATACAACTAATGTGCTAAATGTTTATAATAGTAAAGAAGAACTGTAATTGTTAGTTGTATAAGTAAAACTTCAACATGGTATCAGAGCAGGCTTGAAAGAGACCAACTCACAGTTTATAAGAAGTGACTAGCCTCTCCAAGATTCAATTTCAGTATTGCAGCTTCTGTAAAATTAGGGTTTCTGCATAAACCCTAAGTGTGACATTTTTCTTATTTGAGGAGGACGTTGGAGAAAGTAACCACACCTAGGAACTCGCCCTAGGAGGGCACATCTAGTCCCTGGATCAGAATTTCGAAATTTGAAGTTTGAGAAATTAGGGTTTCCTCATAAAACCCTAAGTTGCAGTTGCAGATGCAGTATCAGTTGCAGTTGCAATATCAGTTGCAGTTGCAGTGCCAGTTCCTTCATGTCAATTCCTCCATGCTAGTTACAACACCAGTTGCAGTGGCAACACCAATTGCATTACCAGTTGAATGAAAGTTTTTGTGAAGTGTTGGGACTAATTTTTATTGTCCTAGTATGTCTAACCCTAGCAAATCTCCAGCTACCTTTAGATTACAAATTACACCACCTTTGAATTTTAAAGGTTCGTTATTGCTTATTGCTGCTTCCGAATGGTGCCACTACATGTCGATACTGTCAGAGGTATGTACTTACATATGTTCAAACTGTATCATTATTCTAAAGAGTATTTGCAGGAGAAATGATCTTTTGTCTAAGAAACAATCATAGATCTAGAAGGATCTTAGATCCAACACATTCAGAGGAACTATGCACCTCAAGCTTGATTACTTTGATATTCCTCTACTTGTTATGGAATTGTTGTAATCTTATGAATATACAGATTGAATTTTGATTTGTTGAAGTTATCATACTAACCATTGGTCAAAATTAAAGTCAAAGTATTAGATTTATTAAAGTTGGGATTATAGAGTTGATTCCCTAACTCAGATTTATGTCAAGATAACATATTATCTTAGTACGGAGAATAGGTTGAAGAGAATACTTGTCATCTTGAGAGAAGGAGACTCACAAGAAAAGAAACAACACTCATTATTGAGTACGAGACTCCAGGTTCCAGGTTTGATTGATTAAATTGATAAGATTCAAATTTACAAATATCAAGTTTGATAACTGCTAAACACTATAGTTGTGATAACAATCTTTGAAAAGTTTTATTTTTGAATACTTGGTAGCATGTGAGCACTATTGAGATAAATGCTTACTGTAATCATTTACTAGATATAACTAACATCTCCTCTAGGAGAAACTTCTTGTTTTGTTTCCAGGTTACCATGGATGAATAATTGATCACAACACTAGAAGAATGTTTCTCTCATTCCTTATTATTGTGTTTCTTACTTTTTACTCTTGTTTCATGTAGGTCACAAGTGATATCTCTAAAGGAGCTATTGTGACAATGGTTCTTGCTATTGTTTTATTATTATTATAAAGAGTATTATTATTGTATGTTGTTTCTCCCTTATTGTTCTTGTTCCGGGCAGGTCACAGGTGATAACCCTGAGGAAGCTATAGTGGCAGTTGCAGGAGGCAACATATTAGATGAGACATGAAGCAGACTATCTGAGTTGTATACATGACCGTATACATCCATGTACCAAAGAAGATGAAGAAGAAGCTACTTTTGAGATACATAGTATCTCATATGGAGATTGATTGTAAGGATCGAAAGGCTCCAAAGATGACCGAACATTAGAATAGAACTCACAGTAGACTTGGTCAATGGATAATGAAGCCACCTTGACATGAAGTAGAATTTGTTTGAAGTATGACTCATCTTTTTATATTAATACTTTGTATTCAAACACCAAGTATATCCTGCAGAGACTATGAAGTTTTTGTAGACTTAGAAGAAATCAAGACTTAGAGTAAGCTTGATCTCATAAAGGATCAGATGGGAAAAAGAGACATCTTCTAGGATTGGCAGAAAAATGCCATGAGTTGAGAAGACTATATCGTAGCTTCAGAGACCTCTAGGAGACATGAAATATCCTGAGAAGATTCCCTTGTTTCAATGACAGAGGAGGAAGCTAGTCAGAAGGATTGGGATATGGATTTTTCCTTAAGATGAGAAGGTAAGTCAATGTTGACTTCCAAGATTGATCTAACGGATCAAGCATGTTGCAAATAATAGTATAGAGATGTACAAAGCCTGATTTGTGTCCAGAGGATTCTCCCAGCAAGAGGGAGAAGACTATGACGAGACAATTGCTCCAGTAATTAGAAGAAGTATATATAGAAGAAACATGATTAATTAAAAGAAGTCGACACTGTATGAGATTTAGAGGGAGCAAGTATGATAATCCATGTATTTGAGATTGAGTTATCTCTAGTGACAGTTAGAGCAGTAAATTAGTCGGGCCATGGAGACATGACTACAATAGAAGATTGAGTTACCTCAAGAGAAACAAGATAATCTAGTATAAGCTACCCTCATTGTTAATCATTGAGCCACTCTTAGTTTCAGATGAATTTGTTGTTGTGATGGAGTAGAGGAGCTACTCTCAGAGTTCAACAACTACAATGAGAATAGAGCAGTCATTCTCAGCTTCAGAAATAACAATTGCAGGTGCAAAGTCCCGATTCTAGAAGGAACAAATGCATAAAAACTAGAGGACATACTCTCAGGCAGTGAGACAAATAGTGCTTTGCAGAAGGCACATAGAACCAACACATGATTATGCAGATTGAGTTGCAGCTGAGCAAATGTACCGGGTTGGTACAATGTGATGTGAAAATTTGGTTTCGAGGTACAGGACACGAAGACTCATGTCTACAAGTTGAAGCAAGCTCCAAGAGCTTGGTATGGCAGGGTTGATATTTTTCTGATGAGCTTGGGATTTACCAAGAGTAAAGTTGATCCCAACCTTTACTTCAAGATTGAGAATGATAGACTAGTAATATTGTTGCTATATGTGAATGACTTATTCTTGACAGATGAAGAAAATCTCATTACAGATTGTAAGAAGAAGCTTGTCGCTAAATTTGAAATGAAGGACCTACATCCGATGCACTATTTATTAGGTCCTGAAGTATGGCAGAGCCCAGAAGACATTTTCCTTAATCAAGAAAAGTATATCGTGAAAATTCTAAAGAGATTCGACATGATGGACTGTAGAGCCATGTCCACTCCTATGGAGACGAATATGAAGTTATTGGTTGATACTTCGTCAGAAATAGTTGATGTTACTCTATACAGACAAATGATTGGTTCGTTGATGTATCTGAAAAATACCAGACTAGATATATGCTTTGTTGTAAACACCTTGAGTTATTATCTGGTGGAGCCCAGACATGTTCACCTTGTAGTTGCAAAGCATGTGATGAGATACCTTAAGGATATGTTGGACTATGGCCTTTTTTATAATGAAGACTGTGACTTCATATTGTATGGCTATACTGATTTAGATTGGTCTAGAATTACTTCAGACATAAAAAGCACTTCAGGATGTTGTTTCAGTTTGGGGTCAGCCATGACTTCATGGCAAAGCAGGAAGAAATTCAATATTGCTCTCAAAACGACAAAAGTGGATTACATTACAACATGTTCCACCATTTGCGAAGGCATATGGCTTTGGAAGTTGTTGATAGGTCTGTTTGATCTGGAGATGAAAGCTACCATGATTCTATGTGATAACCAGAGTTGCATAAATATGATATAGAACCCAGTGTTCCATGATAAGATGAAGCACATCGAGATTTGGTATTACTACATTCGTGACATGGCGCAGAAGGGAGTTGTGAAGATCCAATATGTTGGCATAGATAAGAAGGTTGTAGATGTGTTGACTAAGCCTCTGTCTCGAGTGAAGTTTGAGTACTTTCGATACAAGCTTGGTGTAGTCTGAAAGGACCTCCCTCGAAAGGGGGAGTGATGTTGATGATACTATGGTTTCATGACCAACAAAGGGTAGCTCAGTTGGGATTTTATATCCTAGGGGGTTGATCATACCTGAACAGAGCTCAAAGGTCTGGCAAGGACAATATGTCAGAGTACCTGTGCATGTATATTCTAGTTGTGGTTAGTAGTGGTAGCTCAGTTAGGATTTTATATCCTAGGGAATCTTATGATTCCTAGGCAGATCCTGAAGGTCCAGTAAGGACAGTTTGTAAGAGTACTACATGGTAGCTTGTTATGATTTTATATCCTAGGGAATATTATGACTTCTGGGAAGATCTCGAAGGTCTAGTAAGGACGGTCTCTCAAAGTACCACAAATGTTGTTGTTGATGCACCTGCCTCATTCTATTGCCACATATATATGTTGATGTTCCAACTTCGTGTTGTTGATGTTGTTGTTCCAACTTCATGTTGTTGATGATGTTGTTGTTCCAACTTCATGTTGTTGATGATGTTGATGTTCCAACTTCATGTTTATGATGTTGATGTTCCCACTTCATGTTGTTGACGATGATGATGTTATTCCAGCTTCATGTTGTTGGTGTTGATGTTCCAGCTTCATGATGTTGATGATGATGTTGTTACTCTAGCTCCGCACTGCAGATGATGATGATGTTCAATTTCTACTGATGTTGATGATGAGGAAAACTTTCGATGACCTATTGATATGACCGATAATGTTCCCAATGTTGATGATGATGTCCCCTCCTCTTGATTTTATATTGAGTCTAGTCGGTTGATATTGATGTTGTTAGTAGAATACCCTTCTTGTTAAGGGGGAGTGTTGAAATATTGTAACTTCGAAGAATATTCTACCTGAGAGAGAGTTGAATAATATTATTATATTATATTTAATTAGGCCCTATTGTGCCTTAGTAAAATTCGGCCCTATTGTGCCTTAGTAAAAGTCGGCCCTGTTGTGCCTTGACAGTTAATTGTAAATTAAGAGGGTAAAGTGACAGGTCGGCCCAGACCTAATTATAAGATGGCCATACCGCTATTTATAAGAGAGGTCAATGCCTCATTTGGACACAAACATCCAGCTCTGCAATGCGCAAGTCTTGGAGGAGAAACTGTTGCAACTGGGGGTGACGTCAAGGAGAGTTTTGGTCTATCTCTTGGTATTTCTTGGTTAAGTGGTGCGCTACTCTTCCTAGTGAAGGAGTAGAGGAGGATCTTATGTTTGGTCTTTTGTCTATCTATATTGAGGAAGTTTTTGCTAGGTTTTCTCCCCCATAACAGTTTCCCAGGATAATCTGTGTGTCTCTATTGTTCCCGTGATTGCCTCTCTTTCAATGATCTTGTTTATGCAACTAATGTGCTAAATGTTTATAATAATAAAGAAGAACCATAACTGCTAGTTGTATAAGTAAAATTTCAACAAACACTAATAAACCAAAGCATGAGATATACAAATGAACATTATATATTCTAACATATCACATAATCATTTTTTTTCCTTTAACGCCTAACCACTCTTTAAATCTTACAAACTTGTCTTTCTATATTGATTTATAAAAGTATATGCAACTTGATCTTTGGTATGACAATATATCAACTCTAATTGTTTGTTTATGAGAAACTCTCTAACAAAATGATGATTGACTTTAATGTGTTTAGTTTTAACATGATAAACATGATTTTTAGTAAATTGGATGATACTTTAATTGTCACAATATAATGGTATTGCTAGCTTTGTTATAATCTCATATATTCAAGACTCACCTTAACCAAATTGGTGTATATTGCATTGTAACTTCTACTTTGCACTCCACTATTTTGAATAATATTAATATGGTAGGTTGCTTCTTAATGTTCCAATAAATTGTTGTGGATTTAAGATTGAATATAGTATGATGTTGATTTTATATTTTTTAGATATAACTTGCTTAATTAAGATCATGAAAATCAAAATAATTTAAAATTATGAGCCTTTAAATGTTGTAGGCTAAATTGGATGATTTCTATAGGGAAACCCAAGGGATGCTTCCCCACATTCATAAGTGACATCTCACTCAGGTATGTTGGCACGAAACTAAAAAATGTCCATACATGTGTGTGTGTGTGTGTGTGTGTGTGTGTGCATTGCGCACACACACACGTGTGTGTGGTTAACTTAATCTGTTTAAATGGATTGTTTCAAAGTGGAGTTCCATGATTATTTGTGAGGTATTTGGTTCTAGTTTGACCAAGTTTCAAGTCCCATTGGGTTACTATCTGATGCGGAAAAACCCCACTCAAGCAGAGTTCAACACCATAGGTGTGAAAAAACAAATCTTCAATTGCCTTATATTCATAAAAAACTAAGCTTATATAGCTATACACAATATGGAGGCAAGCTTCTAAAAATTAGAAGTTGAACATAATAATAGAGATTTGACTTCAACCACCATGGAAAGAAGCTCCTAGATACTAGGAATTGAACATAATAATAGAGATAGTTGGAGAGATTCTCTCAACTACTCCATGAGACTAGGAACTACTTCATGAGACTAGGAAACTAAGATATTTCGACAATAATAGTAGCAATAATGCTCACACAATAACAATAAGGTTTATACCAAATAATGCCTAAGCATTAAGATCCCTATCATTCCTCCCAAACAAAAGGAACTTTGGCCTCCAATGCTTTCAGGAGATATGGGAAACACTCTTGGTATATCCGATGTTGAACAAACAAGATGGAGATGTTGACCAACTGAAATAATAGTTGTTGAAGGATCGATCAGGTTCTCAATGTACCATCTTGCCTTCTGATATGTGTTGACAATATCATGTATGCTCAACTTATTGGAATCAATCTGAAAGGAAGCTTTGGGTGATTGATGACAAACCAAGCGTCGAACCATAGAAAAGAGGTACCATATCGTAACTTCCAAGCATGACAAGAATGTTGTAATGGGTGAGATACTTTGAGGGTTGAAGAATGTCCACCAAAGGTGGTGCCTCGTGGCAATTGTGGCCGATGAGTGAGCAAAGAAAATGCTGACAATGGAGATGAAGAAGAGTCCTTTGTTGGAGAAACTGGATGTTGCAAAGCTGGATGTGGATAGGGTTGTCAGATGAAAGTTAAAGAACGATTTTGAAGAGAAACTTGTTGTGGTAGCTCCAATGTACTGCAGATAAGATATTTGGAGTTATCTTTATGTAGCAGGTAAATATTGTTGAATGAATCATAGTGAGCCTTCCTAGTATATTGATAAGGTCGGTCTAGCAATAGGCCACAACAATCCACATCAGTCACATCACAAGTGACTTTATCCACAAATTTAGGACCAAAAGCAAACAATACAATACAAGTGTGTGTGATCTTGGAAGAGGAGCCATGATCCTTCCATCCAAGTGCATAAGGATGAGGATGAGGGTCCACTAGCAAGTGCAACTTATCAACTATTTATTTAGAAATCAAGTTTTCTTGGGATTCATTATCGAGGTTATAGGCAGTGGAGAATTCATGGGATAAATTAGCACATGTGATGAAGAGACTATCTTGAGTTGTTTGGGATGTGGATTGTTGCAACAAAGTGAGTTAATTGAGTTGACCTTTTAACTCATCATAGATCTTATCTTCCCCTTAGACCTCAATAGGAGCATTTGTGTCTTTCTCAATGAGAGATTGTACGATTAATGTTTTCTTCTTCAATTGGAAACAAGTGGACTTATCATGCCCATGTTTCTTACAATGTTGGAAAAACTAACTAAAATAATAATAATAAGAAGAAGACGAGGACCCCGTAGAAGTAGGAGGTGTAGGTTTTGAACTTGTAGATTTGGAACGATATTGTGGAAGTTTGCATTGTTCTAAGAACTTCTCTTCGTCCAATTGTGCTTGATTGTATGCAACATCAATAATGGAAATCTCCATGTACTTCAATTCTCGGTATAAATGTTTCTACAAGCAGCATTTAAATTTAAAAACAAGTTTGTCACTTGAATCAGAAATGTTGAGAAAGATACGTAAACGATTTAACAAGTTAATATACTCTTGTACAAGCATATTAAAACTCTGATGTAGGAGGAGCCAACAAGTTAATATACTCTTGTACAAGCATATTAAAACTCTGATGTAGGAGGAGCCAACAAGTTAATATACTCTTGTACAAGCATATTAAAAGTCTGATGATGCAGGAGGAGCCATTTGATATTCATATCATGTTTGTAATTTGATGGATAAAATGTGAGGCTAAGGCTTCTACCAGTCCCATCCATGCAATAACTAGATCTTGATTGGCTGCTCGATCTGTAATCAAGGGTTTGGCGAGTGTCATAAGATTTAATTTGGAAAATGACACCTTCTCATCATCGGGGACTTGGTTGTAATCGAACTAGGAATCGATGTCGAGGATCCAATTCTCAAGTTGTTCTGGATTTCGGAATCCATCGTAAATCAAGACCTCGCACTTGGATTGTCGAGAAGGTGACTAGCTAATAGAGATCTCATTAAATTTTACAGCTGACGTGGCAGTGATTTTGGCCAATTTTGTCATCCTTTCTGCAAACGTCATTATTGCCATGGCTCGTGAGTTCATCATCCTAAATGTAGAGAAACACTTGCAAAGAAAAAATGCAACAATCTGTCCAAACTGAATGCCCACTTTTAAAAAATGCATTTGCAAACCTATAGCTGAGGGTATGAGTCAATGTGGCACAAATTTCAGCGGAATCCCATCAATTGAGCATAAATTCCGAGAAATTGACACTGTAAGATGTCAGTTGGGCATGAACTTTGAGAAATTGGGCAATGGAGGGATGAATTGTAGGAGAAACAAGCCATACGCAGATTGTACGGTTGCTAGAAGGTTGCATGAATGGTGTATTGTGGTTGTACAACTGTACGGTCACAATAGATGGCTAGCCAGCTCCGTATGGTCGTATTTTTGCAAGCTAAGGGTCAATTGGGTCTATATGGCTGCTAATTTCCTATGTACGGTCATCAATGGACAATTTTGCAAACTAAATAAATTTGTACTGCTCGATTTTGCTTCCTAGGAGCCATACAACCATGAATTAATTTTATGAAATGTTGAATGCAAAGCGTATGACTACGTACGGTCATATTGTAGGTTGAACTGGAATGGTACGACCGAATTGAAAAAAAATTGATGTTGTACGACCGTGGTATGGCTGAATTGTTGCTTGCTGAGGCTGAATTGAGGTTGTACGTGGCAACAATTTGATGGTATAGTCGAGCTAGAATAAACAAGTGAGTTGAAAGTGTGAGAGAATGACTCAAACACATGCTACCCCAATGTGAACTAAATCAGGAAAATTAAGACAAATGAAGAGCGATCAACTCAGATCCAAGGTTGGATTAGAAGTGCTCTTATACCAATGATGTGGGAAAATCCCACTCAAGCAGAGTTCAACACCAGAGGTGCAAAATAAAAATCTTTGACTACCTTATATTCATCAAAAACCAATTTTATATAGCTATACATAATATTATATTCATCAAAAACCAATCTTATATAGCTATACACAATATGGAGACAAGTTCCTAAAAATTAGAAGCTAAACATGATAATAGAGATGTAACTTCAACCACCATGGAGACAAGCTCCTAGAAAGTAGAAATTGAACACAATAATAGACATAGTTGGAGAAATTCTCTCAAATACTCCATGAGACTAAAAACTACTTCATGAAACTAGGAAACTAAGAGATCTTAACAATAATAGTAGAAATAATGCTCACACAATAACAAAAAGGTTCATACCAAATAATGCCTAAGTATTAAGATCTCGATCACTACCACAGACATACAATCTGCTCAAATTTTTCTTTTCAAACTTGAGTTTCTCCCAAGTTAATTTCAATGCATGAGGCCATGTGACAGTCTTGCCTAAGTCGTGGGGGGCTTGACTAACATGCGCTTACAACAACTAGACTATTCCTCTTCACTTAAAGTCCGCCCATAACTTTTCCTTAAGCTACAATCCATCAAATGCAACTAATTCCTACTCAACCAAGTGCATTCAACAGATGGCACACATCCAACCATTTTAAAACATCTCAGCAATACTTTAACACTTAGATAATTATTCAATACTTAGTCCACGTAATGCATTACAAGGGACAATAACATTCAACAACATAAAATGTCAAGAACACACATGTATGGGCAACACCCAAGGCAGGTTCCTTAACTTTATTTAGATGAATAATGTGACAATGTACAACAAAGGAGTGTGACCAAATACCTGTGGCTCATTTACAAACTACAATTACAAAAGAAACAACTACTTACAAGAACTATCACTCCAACCCATGATGTAACTGCAAGCCTGCCTCATGTAGGTCATGTCTTCTTCTTCTTCTTTTCACTCAACCAACACAATTTTCTCTATTGTGCCAACCCCAAAACTTAGCACTATCGCAAAGCTCTTTTACACTCTTTGTGAATGACTTCTTGAATATCCTCCTTTTTATATGAGACTTTCCTTGCACTTGCAAGCCCCTTCAATTCTAAGGTGGACACTTTGCACCCAAGTGTCCCCTTGTTCAATTCCACCGATGTTCGCATCCAGTGGTGCCACATGGCTTCACTCTTCCAAAGGTGCACTCACATCCAAGTGTGCTTGGAAGTGCACCCAAAAGTGTACATGACATGGTGCATCCAAGTGCGCCTAGCCAACATGCATTCATCCAAGTGTGCCCAGACAAAGTGCATCCATCCAAGTGCGCCCAACTAAGTATGCCTAGCTGGCATTCACTCAACCAAGTGCACCCATTTGAGTGTGCTCAAGTCATGTACAACCATGGCCTTTAAAATATCCCAGCAAGACTTTAACACTTAGCCAGTTATTCAATACTTAGCCAACAAAATGCATTACAAGGGACAATAACATTCAACAACATAAAGAATCCAAAACATAGAGGGTGGAAGCCAAGACCTTAACCTTATTTAGATGAAGAATGTTGCAGCATACAACAAAGGAGCACAACCAACTTCTATGGATCATTTACATAACATAATTACAAAAAGGCACAACTGCATACAAGAATTGTCAATCCAACCCCTAAAGCAATTGCAGGCTTGCCTCCTACAGGTCTTGTCTTCTTCTTCTCTTCACTCAGCGAATGCAATTCGCCCTACTGCACCAACCCCATAACTTAGCACAATCACAGAGCTCTTTTACATTATTTGTGAATCACTTCTTGAATATCCTTAGCACTTTTGAGTTGTCCACCTTTCTATATGAGACTTGCCTTGCACTTGCAAGCCCCTTCAATTATAAGGTGGACCCAAGTGCCCCCTTATTCAATTCAACTATGCCCACATGACTTGTTAGTTAATGTTTGTATTCAATGGTGCCACATTACAGATTCCACGTGTCTTCACTCATCCAAAGGACTGTCCACGCCCAATTATGCCTAGAAGTGGGCCCACCTAGAAATGCGCTCGACAAGGTGCGTCCAAGTGCTCATAGCCAACATGCGTCTATACAAGTGCACCCAAATAACTACACCTAGATAACATATGCTCAACCAAGTGCACCCATTCGAGTGTGCCGAAGTCATTTACAACCAAGTCAATTCTTCTTGGCCACTTTGTCTGTCATGCTTTGTGCATGCCTGCAGACAAGGTCATACACAATGACCTTTTTTTCCTTCCCTCGCCAAATTCCTTTCCAAGCTTCTCTTGGGTGAGTCCAACTAATGCGAGCTGCCAAGGTTTGTGGTGTGCCCAGTTTGAGAAAGGGTGCTCGACATGTCTATGGTGCACCTTGCCAGCATGCAAGGGCACCCAAAGACGACTCTTCTAGCCATCAACTTCTTGTCGTGTCCATCCATGTTGGTTAAGATCATTGAGGTGATCATGCAGTGGAGGTGCCAGAAGCCATTCAAGCCTATGGCCTTTAGAATTACCATATTCTATTGGGTTGAGCTGCCCTCAATCTAAAATTTTTGAGTAAGCAAGGGGATCCCATGAAGTTTTCCTTGGAAATATCCAAGGAAGCGAGGGGATCCCATGAAGTTTTCCTTGGAAAAATATATTACTAAAACTAAATGATTATATAATCGTGATAACCATAAATATATAGATATCATAGGTCTCAACCTAGATAAAACCAAGAGAAGAAGGCTAAACATTCTAAGATTTTGACATTTCCCAATTTTCCACCACCAAAATTTGGCCAAGCAATCTTTGTTGAAATTGCCATTTTTTATAGGTGGGATTGTTGTTTTTAATGCAGAAATGGATTTTGCACCCTCCAATGCTCCTAATGCAATTGGATTGTGCAATGTTAGCATTTGATATATGTGATCCATCACTCCAAAACAATTCCTTCTAATTAAGGGACATTGCCTGAAGTACACTTAGAAGCAAGACAAAAAATATTATGGGTAACACTAAACATAGGGCCATGCAGATAGAAGCAAGAAGATAAAGAGGTACATCGAATGATTGGAGTTGATTTCATTCAGAGGATTCTCCGGGATTATCATCGTTTAGGAAAGAGGCCAGTAGAGTTTAGATGTGCATCAAATCCTCCTTCAGGTCCATGACCTAGTCCATCATCTCCATCATCTCTAAGCGGGTCTTCAGTTTGTTCCGAGAGAGGCCATCTAGATGCCTCCACAGACCTTCCATCTCTACTATATCTCTAGGAGGGGACGAATCTGGGTCGATATAATCCATGGATAAAGATAAAGATAGCACGACAGGCTTGATACCACCAATAAAGCATGCAAAATCTACCGACAATCTCAAATAAATCTCGATGCAAACAATGTATTGTTCACCTCCCCTCATAACATAAATAGGCAATATGTGGCCTCTCCAGGGAATGAATCGGTTTATTATGAACTAAAGGGATGTTGATATCACTTGTGTCGAAAAGATATCCACCTTCCGTGGATCTGAGGTTCGTGTCATGGCAATTGAAACGCCTTGATGCCCAATACCAAGCTTAAATCATAATCTTATCATCTAGCTGCCAGGTACCCTTGATAATGATGAGAATGTACACGGATCCCTATTCGATCCATATGAGAACTGAAGGAAAATAAAAACTCGCATGCCTCTATATACTCTCAATGTGAGATGGGAACAATTTTTGCCTCATCCATTAACCTGATTTCCCAAGGTGGATTGCCAATTGTCGACCTACAAAAGGTTAGGCTTCAGGATGGATTGAATCGGAGTAGCATTCTTCTTGATAGCTTGGTTGGCTATCCAACAAAAAACTTGTTGGCAAGTCTTCTGATGTGTTTGGAGCATACAGATTCAAAATATTTTGACGCATCGATGCACCAATCTCTTATGGATTTTAATTCGGGTCATGGGGTTTATCTGAAAAGGTCTATTAAAATTTTGGAATCACCCTCGAAGATCACCTCCCATATGAACCAAATAATGAGACTAGGAGTGATATCCCAATGATCTTAGAGGAGTTAGAGTGCCAAGGGCATGGATGCTTTCCTTGAAAATGAGTTTAACCGAAGGAGGTTTGAATTTTATGTTACTACTCACAAAATTTCAATGATCCCAAATTTGAGATGTGAAGTTGCAAGTTGATGAGTAGATGATAGCCATCTTCTTGTGCATTATCACGACCACCATAGATTGTTAGGACTTGGTGACCCCTAAATTTAAGAGCTTCCCCAAAGAGGATTGTATGTTTATAGCTCAAGCAAGAAAACACTGCTATGTTTGGCCAAGCTATAGGGTGCCATATGGATTTCTAGACATAAGAATTCTGAAGATATTCCATTTTTTCAAGCTCACAGATATACACTCTTTTCATTGAATACATTCCTTTCCCCAAAAACAAGAAATTCTTTTCTTCTGTAATCAAAATTCAATGCACATTTAATTCTTCTCCAAGAAGATGTGATTGGGCCTCCAAGAGATCAATTGGCCAAGCTTCATGATCAATCTATCTCCTAAATGACCCCTCTAGGAGAGGGTCCCATTAATCTTTAACATAGGGCCTCGTCTTTTCTATCAAAGGCTCTTTTAAGGCCCTAAGGATCTCAAAGTCCTCCATGGGAGGAAATATACTCCATGAACCTTCCCAAAAATGGATCATACATTCTTTCGCATCCCATAAAATATCTTGATGAATAAGGTCTTTTCTTTTGATCATGTTGTTCATTTCAAGGACCTTTTTGGAATGGATTGTTCCTTCAAAATTGCCTTTCGATTCTAATTTGTCATGTATTTTCCTTGAGAATTTCACACCAACGGGAACGAGGAGAGGAAATGAATCACCACACCATTTTAGTAACTAAGTCCTTGTTCAAAACATCCAATCTTCTTAAACCAAATAACCCCACCCAATTGGGCTTTGATCCCTCTAACAAAGCCAAAATATCCCATTTTTTTGTTGAATTGGCTCCTTCCTAAAGGAACCTCTTTAGAATAACTTCAATTTATGCAATCACATTGTTAGGAGCAACTAAAATAGAACTTAAAAAAATCAGGATAACATATATAATGGATGCATTGCAAACCATACATCCGACAAGGGACAATCTCCTATTAGACCAAGATTCTTGCTAATTGATCCTACCAACAACAATAGGAGTGGGAGGGACACGTAGGTATCCCATGGGGAACTAGTTCCTTTTGAAGCCCAATATATCCATGATCTACATTTGGGTTCTGGGTTTTGGTGGATGAAGAAACTTTTTTGTAATGTGTGACTAAGTTCTTTCCCGAAAGCCATTTGAAATACTTCCAAGATTCTTTTGAAAGACTTTGCTTCCTTGAAATTAGTTTCTCCCATCAATAAGTTGTCATCCATAAATTGAGAAAGAGAGTAGTTGGGGTTAGAGGAGATTTAATCTTTTGATAAACCTTTAGATCTATATTTACTCAAAGTTCTTCTTATATCATCCACCATCAGAATAAAGAGAAAGGGAGATAAGGGACATCCATGTCTTAACCCTTTTGAGGAATTGAAAAAATCAGTAGGGTCATTGTTGAATAGAACTACAAATAAAGCACATGAAAAACAATTTGAAATACAACTTACCCATACCAAATAAAAATCAAACTTTGTAATAATTCCTTGAAGGAAATCCCATTGAACTTTGTCATAGACCTTCTCCAAGTTGAGCTTCAAAAATGTGTCATGTTTCTTCCTTGATTTGAGATCTTAGTAGGGTCATTGTTGAATAAAACTACAAAGGAAGCACATGAAAAACAATTTGAAATACAACTTACCCATACCAAATAAAAATCAAACTTTGGAATAATTCCTTGAAGGAAATCCCATTGAACATTGTCATAGACCTTCTCCAAGTTGAGAATGTGTCATATTTCTTCCTTGATTTGAGAGCTTTAATAACCTTAGGAACTATAATCATAGAGTTAGAGATTTGTTTAACTGAAATAAACATAGTCTGTTATTCTAATACAAACATGCCTATTAAGGGTTTAATCCTATTAGCATTGATTTTTGAAGCACACAAAAAACAATTTGAAATCCAACTTACCAAGACCGAATCAATCCCAAAATTTAGAATAATTCCTTGAAGGAAACAATGTTGAATGTTGTCATGGGCCTTTTCCAAATTGATCTTTAGAAATATGTCATATTCATTCCTTGATTTGAGAGATTGAATAGCCTTATGAACTATAATCATAGAGTTAGATATTTGTTTACCCGAAATAAACCCACTCTATTATTTTAGTACCAGTGTACCTATTAAGGGTTTGAGCGTATTAGCAACTATTTTTGTAATAACTTTGTGAATGGAGTTTCAAATGAAAATAGGTCTAAATTTCTTGGAGTCCATGAAAATATATTTCTATAGTATGAAAGTGAGAAAGGTGGCATTTAGAGCTTTCAACATACATCTGAACCTTCTAGATTCTTCCACTGCTTCATGAAAATCTTACTAGGTAGTATCCCATGTGTTGAATGAAATCAATAACAAAGCCATTAGGGCCTAGGAATTTTCCCTTTTCATTAAGAACACAACATCATGAAACTCTTGGATTAATATATGATTAATAAGAGCTTTGTTACTTTTATTATTCATTATTCTGGGGTGTTATGAAGGATAGCTTCTTTCTCATTCTAAGCCTTGATTTCATTGTATGGAAGCATATTTTTGAAGAAAAATATTTCTTCATTGCACACATAGCATGATTGACTGTCACATTTCCAAATAGTGTTATTATGTTCAAGATTTTACTCTCTAATCTCCTTTGTAAGCAAGGTTTGTTAAAAATTAGTTTTTGTCCCCTTCCTTGAGCCAAAGAACTCAATATTTTTTTGTTTGCAATGGATTTCTTCTCTTTTATAGACTTTGTCTAACTTTTCCTTGGAAAAAAGACTTTATCTTAATTTTCAACTAGAGTTCAAGTAATGCCTTCTCAATCGAGCTATGAATCATTAATGTTTACTTATCCAAATCCTTCTTTTCAACAAATATATTTCCAAAGGCCTTGTTATTCGAAATCCTTAATCTAATTTTCAAGTCCTACATTTTTTTTTGTGTATTATGAACATATTCAAACATTGAGGAATAGAGTCATTATTCTATCATTCTTTAATCTAGTTGGGGAGAATGGGGTGTTCCCATGACATAGACTCAAATTAGAAAGGTGTATATTGAGACCAATTGCCCAATGGTCCAAGAGGGCCCCTCTAAAGATTGAGTCCATTGAGAATATACTCTCTAAGCAACATTCAGATATAAATAATCTATCAAGTATTTCCATAATGAATCCCTTACCTTTCCATTGATTGTTCCAAGTAAATTTATCGTTGATAGGTTCAATGTTGATGAGAGATTCTTTAGAGATGAACTTTGATAGATAGCTCTAGGATCACACCACATTCTTCCTTTTTTCTCATGGGGTCCTTTTTGGTTATAATTTATACGTCTGCGTTTATACCTTTAACACGCTTGACCTAGGGTTCATGTCTACTGGGGTTCCAACAAAGCCTCTAAAACGATTGACCCTCCTGGTGAACTAGAAGGAAACACAATGCACAAAGTTCACTGCATAGTCTCACTTGAGATAGTATTAATGGGTGACTACAGTACTCAGGTGTTTGCAGCCCAGGACTAAGTGGAGATATGAGAAGTGTGCGTTGAGAGTTCTATTTAACTTATTAACGCAATAAACTATCATTCACGATTATGCATGGAATATAATCAACTCATTCATTTAACATATCAACAACTACTTAAAACAATAAGGAAACACATGCATTCAATCACATAACACAGGTTTTACTATGGTTCACCCCCCTCTTGGGCTACGTCCACACAGATCTGGCTCTTAAGCTCTTTTATTATAGCAGTTCCAAAACTACAATGGTGTGCGCTTTACAACTCCTCTTAGACAGGTCGAGATCTATTATGAGGTGGACTAAATCTCACCAGGCTCCCCAACCTATGATCTAACCCTCAATATCCACCCTCTTTACTCCTCTCCAACTCAACAACTTACAAAAGTAGGTCGTATAGCAAAATATTACAACTAGTTATCAAACCAGTACTCCTCCTCTAGACTCTCTATATCCACCCTCTAGCTCTCATCTCTCGTTCTATCTAGATCCTCTATGAGACCTAGGTATCTATATTTATACATTTCTGGCTCACCAACCATTACAGTGTATTACAAAAACCCTAACCCTAACGTCATTAGGTCTTCCATGCATGCACTTGTGTTGCTCTTCCTTCTAGCTATCACTTTCCTCGTGCATGCCTTCCTTCCAAAAATAGCCTTTCTTTCTGCTTTGGCCTACTTCCAACAATATTCAAATTAGATTGAAGTCCCCACCTACTATCCAGGGGAGATCCACATGGAATTCTATTTTAGATAATAGTGTTGACCACCATATAGGTTTTAGGAAGGCTAGACCCAGAGCATATACATTTGTAACACATAATAATTTATTCCAACCTTTTATCCATAACTTTAACAATGATCCAAAAGGATGCCACCATCATTGATCCCGAATGAAAAACTGAATTAACCTACATAGGAACCTCCTCCAACAATCAAGCTGAGGAATATGCCTTATTACAAGATTTGTGCATGGCTTTAGAATCTTGAATTCAATCTCTGAAAGTAGTGGGAGAATCGAAATCTCCTCCAACCGATGACAAGCTTGCTTCAATATTTCCTTGATCTCAATAGGAGGTTAGAGCGTGCAAAGGATCTCCTTCTACCAAGTATTAAGCGAAAACAATCAACATGTGGATTCTCTTTCAAATGAAGTCACTTCTCTAAAAGTGAGGGAGATAAGGATTAATGGTTCAACAAATAACCAAGTCATACCATAATCAAACTATAACGAATCCAATGGCAAGTACCTTTAAATTAACAATACACGTCAATCATGCACTAGCCTCATTTCCAATGTGAGGCAATTAACTTGAAGAGACTACAGATTCCCTGTTGCATTCTTGAGCTCATGGTGAAGCAAGAATTTGAACCTTAGATGCAATTTATCAAAAGCAAGGTGGGATTATGGGGAATTGTCGAGTAAGGTGTTAGCAACATTTCTTGGATAGGGGTGTGCTCCTCGATGGTTTGGGCCTTGGAGTGGTAAATGCAAAGAAGTTGGTTGAAAAACCCACTTATCCTAAGTTTCAAGTGCAAATGCGCATCCGTTAAGCAACGGGAAAATCTGTGCAGCTGGGATCTGTGCGCCCAGATCTGCGGTCGAGGTTGGATTCCAGAGCCCCCTTGCCATTCTACCTT
>ML779391.1:879627-895467 GCA_009831015.1 Picea engelmannii
AACGCAAGTTTGAGCGGCTAAGATTCGGGCGCCTGGATCTGCGGCTGAGAATGGATTACGGACCCCCCTGCTATTCTGACTTTAATAAGGGGGGGGGTCCGGAATTGACGGTTTAAAGCGGGCCCCCTTTTGTCACATCGCCTACTCCCTCTGCTTACTGCCTTCCGCTATGTGTCTTCCCCTGTCACATCTCCCGCTCCTCTTCTACCTTTCGCTACCACGTAACCGTCCTCCACTCTCCTCGTTGTCATGTTCATTTTCCCCTTAGACCCTCTTACCCTCTAACACCTGTACCTCCATACTCCACACCACTTCCACTTGTGTTTTATCCTCAATCCCCAACCTGTCGCATTGCGGCCTCATTGTCACCTTCTCGCAGTACATCGCCTCATCATCTGGTGTCACAGCCTCTGTTTCTTCGCCACCTAGTGCTTCCACCTCATCACCTCTCATCTCACCCTCATCCACGTCCTCCATAACGGTCCCCTCACAACAGTCCAATGAAGTAGCATCCAAAGAAAATCCTCCATGTCGTCCGAGTATAGAGTTGTCTGAGGCCATTCCCAATCCCAAGGAAGCAGTTATTATGGTAGTTGATGGTGGTTGAACGTCGTCTTCTTCCATAAATAGAAGGCCAGGAAAGGACCAAGCGTAGATGCGGACTGACAGTCCATCCTGACAGAGATTGCGTCTAACAAACGACTGCATGGGTAGTCTGCCCAACGTCTGCATGCGCCGCTTGACAGAGAAGCTCCTCAACGTCAAGCATTGAATTCATGATATGATCGCGCCTTCAGCGCCTGAGTTAGCTCCAAGTATATGTAGGCATTTTTTCCATTTTGTTTAGTATCAATGGTTGAGCTTATCTCTCGACTGTAAAGTTTTTGAGGAAGCTCTAGTTATGTATTTTGATTTGAGACTATCAAATTAATGGAAGTCAGCTTCTCTCTCTTTTTATTTTGTTTGTTAGTTGTTTAAAACACTTGGAATTGGAGGATCCAGTCGAGGGTCGCATATTGTAGGATGACGTATGGTTGGTCACTGCAATCTTTGCGCCAGTCTTAAGCAGTCTCCCACGTTGTCTTTTTCAGCTTGCACTGAATGATTCATAATTGGAGGATCCAATCGAATGGTTGTGGCTGCATAGTATGATAGGTTTGGTCAGTGTGCAGTTATCACTGTGTCGTTTAGGCACATTTCAGTGTCTTGTTTTTCTTTCCCGAGTTGCTGGAAGGCCTGATGCCTAGATCAGTCTCCTCCATTTTCTCCCTAGTCTTCCCTCTAATCTCTCTTTAACTCAAATTCCTGACTGAAGTTAGTTCTGGCCTTCACTTCCCTGTGCATTTCTGGCCTAGTTTTCTAGGTTAAATGATTCCGTCCTGAGTTTACTCCCATCTGATCACCCCTTTAAACAAATTCGTGACAATAAACTGATGGGCGTCGGGCTCTGCTCCTGTTGTAATCCAGGAGTGACTTCTGTTGCTAACATAAGGCATCACTCAGGATGTGGAAATCTGTTTCATCTAGTTGGTTGTTGTTTGGTAAGAATCGTTGTTGTCTACAAGTTGGTAATGATCATTCTTGGTCTGGTGAATTCAAGATTTGGATATTTAGTTGGGTTGTTTTTTTTTAGTTTTGTATGTGTGATGGAGTTTTTACCCTCTGAATTTATACTTGATTTGGATCTCTATTTCCCCGACCTAAATTATTACAATTTGATTAAGAAGTCATACTTCAATTGTGTGGACTATCTCTTTAGTTTTTTCAATTTTCTATTTTGGGCCTTCAAGCTTTTTTGTACATAGAACTCATCAATTGGGGGGGAATTTTTGTGGAGGTTTTGTGGTTTTGATGGTCGAATCTATTCCAAGTAACAAGTTTGTTCTTCATCCTTCGTGTTATGTTTTCTTGGTTAGTCTAGTGTTGTGTTCTGATCTCTTTGCCTGTCAATTTGGGGATGTTCTGGGGGAAATTTTTTGGGCTTGTGCATTTGTTTGGCCTTAGATTCTCAATTCAATTATGTCTTTAGTGTGGTACTCTAGTTTTGGTTTAGCAGTAAGGATTTTAGGGAGCTACAAGAAATCAAGAGAATTCTTCGATCCCGTGAAGAATTGATTTAATGTAATAGAACTTCCATATTTCCGATCACCTCAAAAGTCCATGACAATGAACATCGGTGCATTTCTCAATTTGCATCTATTATGGGTACACTGGCATATAAGAAACAACAAATTGTCATCCCTGAAATTGAATGCATCCAATTAAGGAGTATGGTAGTCAACTTGTGGAAAGATGCATAGTCAAGGGCATCCAAACAACAAATGTAAATGAACTCAGGATAGGGGGAGATAAAGGAATATGATATTGTACACCAGTTGATTGAGGACATGGAGATTGGGAATCAAGACTCTATCCCAACCAATGTAGGCCTAAAAGAGGTTACTAGTTGTCACATTTTCCATTAAGTTCATGTTTTTCAAAGTTATTAGAATCCTAGGAATTTTCTTTAGAATCTATAGTTGTGGTAAGTATTGGGAAATTTCTCCAACTGATATATGTAAGTTTTGTATTTTATACACAAGGAACTTCTCATCTTGCTTAAAACTTTTGGACCAATAGTAGGATGTAATTGTGTTGTCTAATATAGCTACAACTTTTTGATAATACAAATTCCCCAATTTCATTAATTTTTTTTTAACAATGATCCAAAATCGTCCAATTAAGAAATACAGATTCTTCATGGATGAAGGGTTAAGCCATATTTATATGCCTCCATTTTTACCTTCTACTCCTTTAGATATGCTCATAACTCCCTCCAAATTATGGTCTTTATTTCATCCATCCTATCTTTACTGAGATTTGATTCCTTTGGATAAAGACAATATCCACCTTTTCTAAGTTAATCTTATGTTTGAGAACCTTTACTTAGATTTTTGGACTAAGCCCTTGATGTTCCAATAGAAGATCCTCATTTTATTAGGTTTTTGGCACTGTGCATATTAACGAGAGCCATTAACTCTCTTTGGGGTTGGGATCTTATTTCTTATTGCTTCATATTATTTTGACCTCCTTTGAGGAATTTATTGATTTTATTTTCTCATTGTCCATATCTTTATCTCTTTCTTGAAGGGTTGAGCCATATATTTAAGCCTCCTTTTTTCCTTCTACTCCTTGAGAGATGCTCATAGACTTCCTCCAATTTATGGGCTTTATTTCGTCCATCCTATCTCCACTAAGATTTGGTTCCCGGATAAAGACAATATTGACCTTTTCTAACTTAATCTTATGCTTGAGACATCTTTTCTTAGATTTAGTGACTAAGAGTTTGATGTTCGAAGAGAAGATATACATTTTATTAGGTTTTTTGCGTTATGCATATTAATAGCGGTTGTTGGAAGGCCTGGTCAACTAGGATAGTAAGTCGACCAATTGTAATGAGTTAGTCGACTGTGAAGATAAGTCGACTAGATAGTTGGGTCGATCTACTGATTGGGTTGGGTTGACCGACTAGGTTGGGTCAACCAACCAAGGTAGTTATGACAGTTGCAACTACCTCCCACTAAAAGAATTATATAAATAGGCATGAATCCATGATGTAAAAGGTTGTTATTGATCATATATAATACAGACTACTTGTTTTTGGTTCTTCCATTTCTTTTCTCCTCTTCCTCCTTCTATGCATGCATGTTTGTATAGTACTTGTACAATACTTGTTGTGTATTATGGTTGTGTGACTACATTATTGGTAACTTATGTTGTGTAATATCATAGATTACAACATTGATTTCGTTTCCAATAGTACATGATCTGGGATTGTATATAAGTTAAATACACACATAGATGTTAAGTGTTGAGGAGATCCATGAGTGATGGATGAGGAAATTGGAGAATTATTTGCAAAATTACACCAGAAGAAACCGACTAATGCTTGCATAGGCAAGGGATAAATTTTTCATTGAACCACATAGGAAATTCCATGAAGTAATGCTTGAGGAGATAAACAAATTCATTGATAAAGCTGCACATGAAGAACATAACACAGGACGAGGAATTGTTGTCAAAATTAATTAAAAATGGGTGGAAAAGCCTCTATGAATGGGTTGAGTAAATTGCATAAGATTTTTGTGAAGATCATGAATTGCATGATATTTTCCTCTGCATAGTTCCAATGCTGTTGCACACATTTCCAATCGACAAGGTTGTAAACCATATTGTTGAAGCAAAACCTCCTCTAAGAATGCCATTAAAATCCGACTACAAAAATAAGCAAGAGAATGGGAGTATTTCCTCCAAAAGAGAAAATAACTATAGATACTTCCCTCCTCAACCAAGAGTAAATTCATGGGAAGAATATATGTTAGAGGAATAAATGAAGAAAAGGAATATAAGAATAATCTGACTCTATAAACTCATGGTCGATCTATATAAAATTGAAAGGGACAAAAGACATAAAATAAGGTTTGAAATAAGTGATGTCATAGACACTCGCCAATCCAGAAGAGAAGGAATTCCATGAGAATGACATGACACTAGAGTGCTAACCCTATCCGAGTCAAGTAATGATCAATCATATGCGAAAGTGGAAGAAACCTCGATGGTTCCTAAGTGGGATGAAGATCTACAGTTGGTGGAGGCAAGCTTTGGATCCCTACCACTAGTAGAGAACATTGAATTTATGGAAGTCAACGAGTCAGGTCTGGTGATACTTAGAACACTAGAATAAAATAAATCAAGTCCCAATATTAACGAAATCCTTTGGCACCACTTGCATGTAGAACCTAGTCTTGCTTGAGTGTGGAGTCGACTAGATGAACAAGGAAGAGTCACTAATAGATTATAGATCCAGATGCCACGGAGGGAAGGAAACTAGATAAATGTCGTACCTAAAGAGGATGACAATGACTTACATACTCAAGTTGAGAATATCATGGGAGCACCCCCTTGTTGAAATTGATCACTGAGGAAGATCAAATGCTATTGACTAAGGGATGTGAGGAAGAGACGTGAACAAAGAGAAATACTTTATTTGGGTATAAAGACCAAGCTTTCCAGGAAGAGGAAGTCAAATACAAATTTTAAGAGACATCAATCGTAGTGAAGGACAACAATCAATTGACAAATCCAGTGGAAATTTTGAAGCAATCGAGACCACTGACACCTCCACTTTTTCACTTGAAACCTTCAAGAACCATTAAAACAATTGACCATCACTTGCCTCTTTATGAAGGAGATGAAGATCCTAGAAGACACTAGTTCATCTACAAAAAAATATGGGATTCCTTGGACGTTACCGATGAGACAAACAAAATGACACGATTTGCTGGGATCTAAGAAAAAGAGTGCTAACTTGGTTTATGAATTTCACTAACAACCAAACACAAACCAAAGAAAAAATTTAGAGTATTTTTTTTGTTGTTTTCCAAAATGCAAGACAACAAGCACTTCATGGCACAAAAATTACATGAAATCAAACAAATGTTGGGAAATTTAGTACAAGAATATGATAAATAGTTCAAGGATCTCCTTATCCAAATCCCATATACCATTGCCAAATAATTACTTGTACAATGGTTTGTTGCAAGATTAAACCAAAGAATCAAGGCACAATTAAAAATGCATGAAATATAGTCCTGTGAAGATTCCCTTAAAAAACATAACAAATTGAATTTGATGATGAATGGACTACACCCTCACTAGATAAGAAAGTTGAAGAAAAATTGGAGATGATGCACAAATCCTTGTAAGATCCCGCCTTGAAGAAAAGTGATCTATGGTGCACTTTTTGTATGAATGAAGGCCACACGAAAGACTAGTGAAAGCACTATGAAGCAAATGATAGAGATCCAAATGTCAAACTTGTTTAAATTGAATATTGTTGTGAAATTTATCAAATTATAACAAACCACATCATAAAAGACTACCCGCATAATTTGAAAAATGTGAAACCCAAATGGTGCACCATTTGCAAAGAACCGATACATAATACAATTGAGTGGCAACAAAATGGTCGAAACAAGCCTAATTACCAAATATTTTATCATACGCAAGAAAAAAATTAGAACCAAGGTCAACTAGGTAGAGGAGGTGATGGAGGCTATCAAGATCTAGGTGGATACCTAGGAGGCTACCATGGCCAATATGGAAATCGAGGAGGATTCGATTGAGGAAGACTTGAAAATAAATATTATTTTTTTTTTCCTCAAAGAAGGCCACATCATTCTAGACTACTCATTAAAAAACCAGACTAACGTTGAATATTGTATTATATGTGGAGTCGACAATCACTCTTTGGAAGATTACTAAATTGTGCTAGAAAAAATAACAAATAGGAGAACTTTCAACCTCATGTATAGTGTACCAAAGCATGAGGTGTTAAACTCCAATAATTTAAACATCATTACTAGATCTAGAGTAGGGAAAGAAAGAACTATGCCATTGAATAAAACACCTCAAATAAAACATGTACAGAAATATAATGGTTACCCAAACCCTCAGAAGGAAAGATGAGTTATGAGAGAGGTTGTCAATTTGTTTGAAAATATAGTGGAAGAAGAAAATCAATAAGAATGCCAACAAAGAAGATACCAAGAAGGAATGAAGGATGCAATCCTTGATGAGTTCCTCAATCTGTTGAAAGAACAAGAGTCGGTGTCCAAGGTGTTAGAATTATTGAATATTCTTAAAGAATGCAAAGAGGCATAGAGAACATGTAAGAATTTGTGCTAGTTGACACAACAAGAAATATTGCATGATGATTATGATCCACAAATCAACCTAAAGTTGAAGGGTTTATGATTCCACACACCATGGTTGACTTTGGATCTCAAGTCAATATTCTATCAAAAGAAAATTAGGTTAGGATGGGAAAACCTGACTTGGTCAGGTCTAAGAATTTCTTGAAGCTAGTTGATTAGATATTTTTTGAATCAATTGGCATATTAAAAGTCACAAAAACGTTAATAATGGGGATACTAATTGTGGTCAATTTTGAAGCTGTTAATTTAGTCAAAGGTATCCTTGCATACTTAGTATTTGGATCTCAGAAAAGAAAAATCATGGTCGGAGCCCTAGGAAGATGAAGTCAACACAAGAAAAATTTATCAAGTTATCCAAGGTGAAAAAGACAATGTTGAAGAATTTTTACATGGCTCACCCTTGTCTGTGGGACAAAAATCTCACACATAATTATACGAGTGGAAAATACAAAATTATGAATCGAAATCAAGGGAATGTTGGATGGTCCAAGATATACCAAAAAAAATCTTTTGATATTTCTTTTCAATCAAAGAAGTTCTCATTGTATACAATAATTGAATTAGACAATATCCAAGTCTAATACCTACAAACATGAAACTAACTGTAATCCCACCATTGAGATTTACAAAACATGAATCACCTATGGTCCATGTTGACGTAGTGTCGAAGTCAGTCAAAGAACAAGGTTGACTACAAAGCTTGGTGTAGTTATTCACAAGTCAAGTTGCGCAATGGTGGAATACACACATGCCTCGAGTACACAAATTGACCACGACTACAATGTATTTTGTTGAAATATTTGGAGGGAAGAAGTTGATCATTGCAACCAATATAGTCCAATTCAAACCAAGGTTCAACCCTGAAACCCACATTGAGGACTATGAAGAGAATTGAGGAGAATCGATTATAGAGATGAACGAGTCTGACCACACATGTTCCCAAATACACTGGATGACCTACCATATAAATGGTACAAAATTGAAGATGCAAGAGGAGATATGTGCACATGGAAGGAGCTAAAATAAAAATTTATAAAATACTTTGCATTTGCAATAGAAAATTCAACCTGCAAAAGGCAGTACATGACATTAGAAATTATATAGAGAGACCAAGTAATAAAGTTATGCAAGAAAAATGAAAGTTGATGGTCAACATAGGGTCAACCTTGCTTGCAATTGAATATCATGCCACGAACAAAGTAGTCAAATCAAGCGATGCATCGACATGGAAAACAAATATTTTTCCTAGAAAGAGATTTAGATGGAGGAAAGATCATCCAAAAGTAATGATACAAGTAAAATATGTCTTGAAAGTGTCTAAGAAAGTCGACCCAAAAGAACAAGAGAAAATCAACTTCCCTCCAACATAAAACAAATTTCATGAAAGAGAGATGAATCAAAGGCATTGGAGTGGTTGTATGCTGAAATAAAGTATGCAAAAGTTGATATTTCAAATGATGGTCCACCTAAAATGGCTATGATAGGCGACTATTGGTTGAAAAAGCAAACAACCGAAATAGTTGACTTGTTAAATGAATACCAAGATGTGTTCACTAAGAATTGTAAATATTTGAAAGGTTTGGTCAAAGAAATGGGAGAAATGAGGATCAACCTAATACCAGGGGCCAAACCTGTAAAAAAAAGACCATACAAACTGACACAAAAATATAAATAAATTGTGCAAAAAGAAATAGAAGGAATTTTGGCTGCATGAATCATTTACCCCATCGATAAGTTAGAATGGTCCAACCCCATGGTAGTGCAACCTAAAAAGAATGACCCTAAGAGGTTGATAATTTGTGTCAACTTTAGAGAGTTGGATAAAATTGCACTTACTGATCCTTTTTGCAGACAAAAGGACATGAATTCTTTTATTTTACAGATGGATTTTCAGGCTACAACCAAATGCCAATTGCTAAATAAGACTAAGAGAACACAACACTTGTAATGGAATTTTGTTCCTTTTCATAGGAAGTAATACCCTTTGGATTAAAAAATGCTCTTGTTGTATTTTCTAGGATAGTAGTTAAAACATTTCAAGAATAATTTATAAAACCATGGCAGTCTACTTCAACAATTATACAGTATACAGTTTATTAAAGAGAAGGGATAATTTTAAGGATGGAAATTTATATCAAAATGTAGAAACCTGGGCTAATCTTACTAGTCCTTAATATGCAAAATAAAAAATGTTTCGCGATACTTTTGTAAAAATATTCAAATTTCTAAGGATTTTGTATAGTTTTTATAAAATTTTGGCGATTTTTAAGCTAAAATAATTTTCCTCTATGGAATTTGGGCGAATCATTTTTAGAAAAAAAGAAACTGACGAATCTTTTTTTGGAAAAAACCATGGAAAATTATCCCATTTGTGAAATTTCGCCCCTAAAATCATCTATGTTAAAGAGCCATATACATTGGATAAGAATGATGATGGAGAGATGCCGACAAATACATATTTCATTGAATATAAATAAATGTGTATTTTCAACACCCATTGGTATACTGCTAGGTTATGTTTCCTGCAAATATGGAATTAAAGTCGACATGGAAAAGGCTAAAGCAATACTTGACTTTAAAACCCTTATCAATGTTAAGCATATCAAAATATTTTTAGGGCATATAAGATATTGCCGCAAATTCATAAGGCACTATTCAGACATCACATTCCCCATGGATGAATTGCTCAAGAATGATGTAAAATTAATATGGAGTGCAAACTATAATGAATCATTTGAGCTTCTAAAAACAATGCTGGTCGAAGCCCAAATATTAAGATTCCCCGACTGGTCAAAGGAGTTCCATGTGCATGTCAATGCATCCAATATACCAGTCGGGGTTTTCCTTGATCAAACCGGAGACAATTCGATCAATCAACCTTGTAAAATCCTTGGCCATCCATGCTGGGCCATGCTACTCCAGAGAACTCTTACGTTCTCTCTACAGAACATACTGTAACATACCCAACATCTAACTGAGCTATGCCACATAAAATTTTCGAACTGTGTGCAATTAAAATATATACACACAGAACTCTTGCGGAAGCATTATATAAAAAATGTAAACATACAAAATACATCTGTAAATGAACGGATTCACACTGAAATAAAAATGAACATATACATGCAACATATACAAGAAATACCCATAAAAATAAACACAACTATAACCTCACATATGATAACCCATAAAAATAAGCACGTAAATAACAATGGAACATGTAAATTTATCACACAATTGGCACTTATCTTGGTAAGAATGTTACCAACTGCATGTAGACCTTCCACGAACCTCCCAGCCTTAGGCCACACTGTTCATCACTCTCAATAGTGAGTCACCCCCGAGATGGGACTAGACTCTACTTAGGTAAAGGGATTCCTAACCAAGCTAAAGGCTCATAGACAACAAGAAAGACTGTGTCCCAGGTGCCAACTCAAACTAACAACCTACAGTCCCGCATTCCCCACATACCTGTCCCACCCAGGAAGTGTGCCCCTTCTCTGCTCAACAGTCCTTCGACTGCCCCACTTCCTTTCTAGGCTTCAACAAAAGGTCGGACAGGAAGTCTTAGAGCATTGTAGCTGCAGTTCAACACCTTCAAGAAATCAATCCCCAACAATTCTCTCACCCAGAGAATTGCTCATAGGTCTAACAACCCGCCTCTTCAATATCCCATGGGCCTGACAACTCGCTTCTTCAGTCCAACTCCCAAGCTAACCAGATACATTGACACAAAAATGGCTATGGATACGGGTTCGGGTACAGTCATGAAGATACAAAGGATAACTCATTGGGTGTGTGCATGCTCATGGATGATTGACTAGATGACTGAATGATGGACATAATGATGGGGAGAATGATGGAAAAGATGATAGGAAATGAGCTAAGTCCCAACAATATGTATGCATGTCCCCAACTTGACACTTGTCATGTTGGGAGCTACTTTGGCCCACTTGTTCCCAACTTTAGAACTTAGGATAAAATAATTATCCATACTTTATGATTTAATAAATATTAATATAATATTCCATTTTGGCTTAAGATCCCTAGCTTAGCCCCTTTCCTTAACTTTTAGGCCCCTCCCTTTCCCTAACCAGTGGAGTTTAGTCCCCCATCTCTTTTAGCGTGGTTGGTTTGCCTGCAATGATGTATTTTATATTAATCATGAGACATATACAAAATAGGCGCACTGGCCTTCAACATCTAGGCTCTCCGGCCTAATCAAAACATAAGAATCATAGCTTATAATAACTGGCTCACCATCCTATAAAACATAGCATATACACAAAGGCTCGCTGGCCTCACAATCGTGCGCACTTAAGATGTTGCACGTGGTATCCTGGAATGTGCACACTTCATCATTTCACTGCGCAGTACTAGCGCGCACTATGCCATGAAATGTGCATACACAATGATATCAAAACAACTCACCAGCTTAAGTACATTTTCATTTACATTACAATTGGGTTCAGCCTAGGGATATTACAATCCCCTCCCCTTATTTATGCACTGTCCACAGTGCAACATGTACCTATATACAACAAAATTTCAAAAATCCTAAAAAAGATGAGGGTATTTTGCCCGAATTGCATCCTCATGCTCCCAAGTAGTGTCTTCAGGACCATACCAGGTCCATTGGACCTTTACAAGCACTATGGCTCGATTCCAAAGCTGTTTGATTTTTTGGTCCAAAATGCGTACCGGATGCACTTGAAAAGAACCTTCTTGTTCCACCTAAATCACATTCCTATCAATAACATGATTAACATTAAGTATATATTTCTTGAGTAATGATACATGGAATACATTATGAACAGACATAGATGCAGGCAATGCAATTATATAAGCTACTGGACCAATCCTCTCTAGGATTTCAAATGGCCCACAATAGCGAGCTGCCAACTTTGAACAGTTTCCCAACTTCAGGGAACTTCTGTTGGCCTTCACTTTCAAGAATACATGATCACCCACATTAAATTCCCCGTGAGTTTTGCCCTTATCAACATAGTTTTCTGTCTGTCTTGGGCAACCTTTAAATTTTGTTTCATTTTAATCATTTGCTCCTCCATTTCCTTGAGAAAATTTGGCCCAACCACTGCTCTATCTATTGGGTTATCTTAGATTACTAGTGTGTTTCACTTTCTGCCATAAAGTGCCTCAAATGGGCTCATCTTTAGAGATGCTTTGTACCCATTGTTATAAGAAAAATATACCAAGTGTAGGTAGTATTCCCATTTTGATGGTTTATCCATCACATACATTCTTAACATATCCTCAATCACTTGATTCACTCTCTATGTTTGACCATCTGATTATGGATGATACACTATACTAAAATTCAAGTTTGTTCCAAATCCATTAAATAATCCCTTCCAAAATTTTGAGGTAAATTTTGGATCTCTGTCAGACACAATTGTCTTGGGTATGCCATGTAATCTAGCAATTTCCTTCATATAAAAATCAACAATGTTGTTTGCCTTGTGAGTGAGCTTAACTGGAATAAAATGGGCAGCTTTAGTAAGCTTATCCACCACTACCATGATATAATCATATTACTTGTTTTTTTCTGGGAAGTTTTGGTGATGAAATCCATTGTTACAACTTCCACTATTACATATAGGCTAAAAAATCAGTGAACTATTACGACGATTGTGATAAAATCAATTTTTTTTTCGAAACAAATTTTAAAAAACAAAATTTACTGTTTTTTTTTAAATTAATCCCGATAACGTCGGATTTTCGACGTGTTATAAGGTCGTCGGAAGTACGATGCCCAGTTCCGACACTTTAATATAGCCATTTGTAGGTCAACATAATGGTCATTGAATTCGAAATGGTCAACCTTAATTTAGGGTTATAGTCATCGGAATTCCGATGATGACGAATCTATAAATTAGTTAATTCGAACCGAATTTCGACTAATTTGTTATAGTTGCGACATATTTTATGTGTTATAGCTCTGCCAATCTCCGTTTTTATGTGAAGGTTTGCTTGTTGATTAGGAGATTGAACTAATCTTTGATCTACAGAGCTTAGTTTTGTGATCATTGTTCAAGGCGTGCAAGAGGATTTTAGACTTTGAAGGTTAGTTAAATATTTTTTTTCTTTTGTCTCCTTTAATATTTTATAACCTTATACGTTTATGTAGATTTTATGTTGTCTGTGAACATGCTAATTTTTCCATTCTTATATCTGACTTGATCTCTTTCCCTAGTTCTATTATGTCGTTTGATTATGTTACTTGGTTATGGTGAAGCTTTGAAGCTTATGTGGTAAAATATATTGTATGGTTTGGTCTATTGCATTTCAAGAATGGAATAGATCTAGAACATCATCACTGAACTTTATAACATAATCGTCTCAATATTTTGGTTGTGGTGAAGAATGTGGAGATATTATGGACAAGGTGACGAGAGATGTTATTGCCCTTTCACTAAATGCAGGAGCACAAAAGTCAAAAGAATTTTAATACAAACAGTAGTAAGACATTACAAAACCCATGGACACGTTGAAGGTGGACCGAATGAATATTGTCCCTTGGTAAACTATATATTCATTATTATATCTTTATATTGATTGTATTTATAAAATTTTATATTGTTTAAATATTTTTTATGCAATACACTAATTTTGCATGACTGTTTGTAATTATAAAGTCAGGATGGCCCCCTAAGCGTTCGAACGCGCCAAGTACTAGCAGAAATGATGTTGTACTACAAGGTGCCGAGGAGTTTGCAGTGTCGAATATTGAAGATCAAATTAATGATCCTATGGAAGAAGATGAGAATAATAACAATATAGTTGAAGACGATGGGACAAATGAATTTATCCAAGAATTGTTCGCTCGACCAGGCGAGGATGATGATGAGGACATTGGTGATCTTGACGTACCTCTGCTAGAGAAGGCAGAAAAACCACTTTATGAATGTTCAAAAGAAAATCTTCTGTCTACTACATTATTGTTGGTGAACTTAAAGGTTTTGAATGGTTTGTCAAATAGTTGTATGATATAGATCCTAAGTTATGTAATATGGTTCATCATCACGTATACATAAAAGTTGTTTTTTTTGCTTGTTTTTAGTTTTAATTAATGTTTGAAATACGAATTAAATATTTACAAATTATAACATTCTTTACACTAATTACTTATTTTTTATGTCGTAGATTGTTAGGTGAATTTCTGTTACCATCGTCAAATATTTTACCTCGCACATACCGAGATTTAAATGCCATTATGAAAGAAATTGGAATGGAGTATCAAGCTATAGATGCATGTCCCAATGATCATATTATATACTATGGACAACATGCGTCAAAAACAGAATGCCCGCAATGTCAGACCAGTAGATATCGAACTAATCAACTAACAAAAAGGGTGCCTTGTAAGGTTCTTCGTCATATTCCCATAATTCCATGTTTGCAACGACTGTTCCAGTGTGAAAGCATAGCACAGTTTATGGATTACCATGCACATAATAGAAGTGGAGATGGTGTTCTTCGAATGCCTGCAGATGGTTATGCATTTAAGGAAATTGAGGAAAAATGGCCAGTTTTTAAAGATGAACCTCGTAATGTTAGGCTTTAATTGGTTGCTGACGGTGTTAATCCATTTGGGGAGCTCAGGTCTATTTATTCAGTGTGGCCAATTTTTGTTATCAAAAATAACATTCCTCCTTGGATGTCAATAAAGAGGGAGCACATAATGTCGACAATGATTGTTCCAGGTATGTAATGTTATCATTAATTTTCCGAATGTAAGATTTCATTTGTATTTCTTGTTGCATAATATCTTGTATTTATTTATTTACTTATATATGCACATCACATTAGTAATTATGTGTGATTTCAAACAATTAGGTAAGTACCAGGTTAAATATATGAATGTATATATCGAGCCTCTCATCGACGAATTACTAAAGTTATGGGCCGACATCACTATGTATGACGTTTGTAAACCAATAAGGAAGAAGGAATTTCAATTCCGTGGAATACTTGTATGGACAATCCATGATGCCCCAGGACTAACACATTTTTGTGGTATGTAACGATCCATTGCACTTTAATTATAGTATATAATTATTTGAAGATACCATGCTACATGTTTTTTTAAATAATCCCCTTCGTATAATTGACATAATTATTAATCCAACTTTTACAGGTCTTCAAACAAAGGGTAGATTTGCATGTCCAGTTTGTGGTCCTAAGATCAAATCTCGAAGTTCAATAACTTTAGGAAAGGAGGTGTTTGATGAGTATAGGCACTTCCTCTCTAAGAACCATAGGTATTGTACTATTGAAAAACATCTTTTCAATGGGAAATAAGAGACTGGATTAAAACCACGAAGAATGACACCTCACCTATGGAAGTTGGAATATAAAAAAAGTCGTCGAGATGGTATATTGCAATTTGTTTATGTAATATTGTATATGTAATGTTATGAATTTTTATTTTATTGAATTTATTTTATGCTTCATCAATGTCGTGAAGGTATTAACAATGGGCTCCCACAAGGAATGAAAAGTTATCCCTCTCAATTCATGAGGTTGCCCTACTATCAGGACCTAAAAATAGCTCATTTGTTTGATACAATGCATATCGGGAAGAATGTGACAGAAACATTATGGCGAATCATAGATGGTAGGAGGGATAAGAAAAAGTCATCAAGATTTGTAGTGACATTTAGGAAGCCAATCATGCAATGCAAAGTGGGATCCAATCAAATAGCGACGAAGATCGAAATAGCCTTCCCTAGTTATTAACAGAGAAACAAAGAAATGATGTAAAAGAGGTCATTCGGAGAATAAATTTTCCCACGGGTTTTTCTTCAAACATAAATAATATCTTAACAAAGAAAGGTGAATTTGGTGGGGTAAAAACACATGATTGACATACCTTCATTAAGGTAATTATTTTTCTATATATATTTATATTGGTATACATATTTTTAGTTTTGTTTTATTATACTTTAGAATCAAATAACGATCGATTTTGATTGTTATAGTATGTTCTACCTCTATATCTCCCAGACCACTTCGACAACAACGTCAAACAAGTTATATATGATCTTGGAAAATACATGAGGTA
>ML779391.1:927796-947705 GCA_009831015.1 Picea engelmannii
ATTGTTACAGGTATGAACTAACTGAGAGGGGGGGGGTGAATCAGTTAGTGTAGATTATTAACTATTTCTCTTCTTTTTAACTTTGAATCATTAATCTTAGTGGCAGTGAGTCTTTACTGTGAAATTCAGAGTTATAAACATAAGGCAAATAACATAAAGAATAGCAATCACACACAACATTCACTCACAAGTATGAGACACAGATTTTTCAAGAGGAAACCCAACCAGGGAAAAAAACTCGTCTTCTTAAGATGTTAAGCAAGCTTCAACTGCATTACATCTCATCTTTTATGAGCACCAACTCATAGAGGCTACAACCTCTGATTGCCAGCACCAACTGGCTGAGAGCACCAACTCCCACAGAATCCCAACACCCACTGAGTGGAAGCACCGACTTCCTTTTTACTTCAGCACCAACTGAGTGAAGGCACCAACCTTCAGATTCTACAAGCACCCACTTGTAGAGAAAGAGACATACGTCTCCCTAGCACCACCCTACCACCCTAATTTGCCAACATAAATATTGCTTAAATCAACTTGTTCATTCTGATATAGCTTGCTTACCCTTTCTGCTGATCTACTCTGCATTCTTCACTGTCTCTGATCTGCTGCTCTGCTTCATTGTCCTCTGCAGCCCATTCTCAGCTCCTTCTCCTGTCCCGCAGGTTCTCCTCCTTCTTTTCTCACATCCAGAACTCTCTCTCTCTCGCTTCAACAACCACCACTTATCTATGTTCCAACGCATTATATAGATTTATCATATGCAGAGGTTTTCCTTGCGTTTCTCAACTCCAACTGCAGTTTCCCTTTCTTTCATTCTTTCTTCTTCTTTTTGCATGCCAGCATTCTCCCTAATTTTTCTTGAACTGGCTCTTTGCATGCCTCCTCTACGCATGCCACATCATGCAACGCTGTCCTCTTCCTGTCTTAACTGCCAGTCTATTTTTAGACTAAAAGTCCTTCCGCTTTTCTCAACTCCAACTGCAGTTTCCCTTTCTTTCATTCTTTCTTCTGCTTTTGCATGCCAACATTCTCCCTGATTTTCCGAACTGGCTCTTTTCGTGCCTCCTCTACGCATGCCACATCATGCGTGTTGTTTCTTAAGAAAACGATTGGTAACTTCTGCTGCTAGTCATGACCGAGGCTAAGGCGTGCGTTTTTATTAGCAAGGATCCAGGGTTGTTTCAGCATAGTTTTCCAGCACTGTGTTTCAGCCCAGCGCTGTGTTTCAGCATATGTAGCATTACTGTGTTTCAGCTGTTACAACACTGTGTTTCAGCCTAAGTGCCTTTGTGTTCCAGCATCTCTTGTGCACCTTTGTGTTCCAGCATCATTTGTGCGCCTTTGTGTTTCAGCATCTCTTATGCGCCTTTGTGTTCCAGCATCATTTGTGCGCCTTTGTGTTTCAACATCTCCTGTGCGCCTTTGTGTTCCAGCATCATTTGTGCGCCTTTGTGTTCCAACATTTGTGTTTCAGCACTTGCGTTTCAGCGCTTGTGTTCTAGCACTTGTGTTTCAACATTTGTGTTCCAGCACTTGCGTTTCAGCACTTGTGTTCTAGCTTCTATTGTGCGTGCTCCATAACCAACCGATTGCCATCAATGACAACCGTGACCGTCTGCGTCATCATCTATGCTCCAGCTTCTATGTTCCAGCATTTGTGTTCCAGCACTTGAGTTTCAGCACTTGTGTTCCAGCAGTTGTGTTTCAGCACCTGTGATTCAACTTCTGTGTTCCAGCTCTTTTGTGCGTGCTCTATAACCAACCGATTAATGACAATGACAACCTTGACCATCTGACCGATTGCCATCAATGACAACCTTGACCATCTGCGTCATCTCTGCTATAGCCATATTTCCAACATCATCTCCATGTCCAATGGAGTTTGTTCCTTCAATRCCAAAATGGACATCCATCCCTCTAATCTCATCCTCCTGACTGTAAGTCCCTTGTGCCTCTTCCATTCCTTTGGAATCTGTGTTGATATTGATCTGAATTATTTGTTGTTAACTCTGCAAAATGTGCAACCAATAAAACTTTGTTAGGCTAACTGTTTCAACAATTTCATGAAAATATGAACCATTCTGGTTCAATAATATATATTAGAATTCTTTCTTCCGATTTCCTAGAAATTTGAATGCCCAGATCAATTTTCTGGGTGGATATTTATATTCCACTATCAAATACCTTTCCAAATCCTTCTTCCATTCTCAATTATGAGTCTCGAGCAGAAAGTTATGGCTATTTGAAATTTTCCCATTAATTTTTATGTTCATTCTTCAACTTGGCACAACTCTACACTGTAATTATGAATTTTTGCACCTAATCCTTTGAATTTTTCATAGGAAATCAATTGGTTTTCCTCGTATACATCTTATGGACACTCTTTCCAAGTTTCATCTCTTTCTGGGTTCTTGGCTGCTAGTTACAGCTTGCTGAAATTCTAGCCCAATTTGTGTTTTTGGTCTAGAATGCTACAAGTGCCTTATTTTCCATATTAAACATTTTTAACATGCCAAAAAAATTAGTTGAGATCTGATATTGTCTTCTATGACTCAATATCTTTCCATTGATTTCTCCTGCGCTTCAATCTGATTCTGGAGCAGAAAGTTATGGCTCTTTGAAGTTAGATGGGTCTTAAAATTTACCCTCCACTATTTGTGTTGTAACTTTCTCATAAAATCTTTGTTTGACGAACGATTTACACCATTAGAAATCTCTCTCTGGGATCTTTTATTTGATATGCAGAGACAAAGTGTGCCTTGGAACACTTTGTTCTTGTGGTTTTTTGAGTAGCTAAAAACACTCTTAAGGGCCTCAAAAACGCGCTGCAAAAAGCTAACATTCAAATAGTATAAAATGTCGTAGAAAATCGTTGGTTTTCTGCAGTTGTTCACCCTTCAAATGAATTCACATGCACAAATTTCAACCTGTAACCCATATTTACCATGTGCAACAACCTCACAAGTTAAATTTTGCTTCGTGCACTTATAACCATTGTGCATCACTTCTTTGCCGCGCCAATAACTATGTGCACTTTTGTGTCGTGCGCCAATATCCACTGTGCACAATTTTGGTTCTTTCTCTATTACATGTTGCACGCAGTTTTTTTATCACATGCTGTTATTCCACACACATTTTACTCTATGCACTTCACCATGCCAGATTTTAGTACGCCCCACCACGCTTCAATACTCCGTGTGCACCATTAACTAAACTGTCACGCGACAACATATACCCACATTGCACGCGCACCAACAAAAATCCTTTGCGCTCTACCAACACTGCGCACACCAAGCGCGTCATTATTATGTGTGTGCACACTGCGCAATGTTAAATTTATCGTGCGGTCTTTTACACCAACATTTTTCCGCGCGACGCCAAAATTTAGCGCGCACACCCGCACACTAACATTTTTCTGCGCAGCACCAAAATTTAGCGTGCACACTTGCACACTAACATTTTTCCACGCAACACTGAAATTTAGCATGTGCACCAGCACGCCAATATCTTTTCGTGCAGTGCCGAATCTCACCTATCACAAGATTTTAACTGCGCAACATGCATTTTTAGTGTGCCCACCTACACACATTCATTTTTATGCGCATCAATTCCTCGTGAATTCCGCTGCAGAAATTGGGGTTTTTTCTTAACTTTTTTTTTTTTCAATTTACCATAGACATTCTGCAACCACGAAATTCCTTCAATTTCACCCCAATAACACCAATTCAACCTCTGCAACAACAAATCGTTGTGAGTTGACATTTCTAGAACGGATTTTTCCCAAACTCAATTCACGAATTGAGGATTTTAATTATAAAACTCGCTCCAACTGTCATGGCTTCACTGTAACTTCAAATTCGACCCATTCTAGATCCGAATTTGCTAGAACATATATTAAATCAAGAATATCTCACCACATGGCCAAATTTCTCAATTTTCCCATGAATTTAACAACAGAAATTGGGACTTTTTCCCAATTCCGCACAATTGTTGTTACTTTTTACCATGGATGCTATGTAACTCGAAATTTGTCCACTTCGAAATAAATTCTCTATGGAATTTCACTTCAACTCAACTTGCTCAGCCCATCCAGGTTCAGTGTTGAAAACTGGAGCTCTGATACCATGTTGTAACGTCCCCGACCATCCATGTCGGACCATGCTATGCCAAAGAACTCTTACGTTCTCTATGCGGAACATACTGTAACATACCCAACATCTAACTGAGCTATGCCACATAAAATTTTCGAATTGTATGCAATTAAAATATGTACACACAAAACTCTTGTGGAAGCATTATATATAAAACGTAAACATACAAAATACATCTGTAAATGAACAGATTCACACTGAAATAACAGTAAACATATAGATGTAGCATATATAGGAAATACCCATAGAAATAAACACAGTTATAATAGCACATATGATAACCCATAAAAATAAGCACGTAAATAACAATGCAACATGTAAATTTATCACACAATTGGCACTTATCTTGGTAAGAATGTCACCAACTACGTGCATAAATTCCATGAACTTCCCAACCTTAGACCACATTGTTCATCACTTCAACAGTGAGTCACCCCCGAGCTAGGACTAAACTCCACTCGGGTAAAGGGATTCCTAACCAGGCTAAAGGCTCATAGACAATAGGAAAGACTTCATCTCAGGTGCCAACTCAAACTAACAACCTACAGTCCCTCATTCCCCCCATGCCTGTCCCACCCAGGAAGTGTGCCCCTTATATGCTCAATAGTCCTTCAAATTCCCCACTTCCTTTCTGATATTTAGTAACAGGCCGGACATGAAGTCTTAGAGCACTGTAGCTGCAATTCAACACCTTCAGGAAATCAGTCCACAACAATTCTCTCACCCAGAGAATTTCTCACAGGCCTAACAACCCGCCTCTTCAATATCCCATGGGCTTGAAAACCTGCTTCATCAGTCCAACTCCCAAGCTAACAAGATAAATTGACACAAAAATGACTATGGATACGGGTTCAAGTACAGTTATGAAGATACAAAGGATAGCTCACTAGGTGTGTGCATGCTCATGGATGATTGACTGGATGACTGAATGATGGAAAAAATGATGGGGAGAATGATGGAAAATATGATAGGAAATGAACTAAGTCCCAAAAATATGTATGCATGTCCCCAACTTGACACTTGTCATGTTGGGAGCTACTTTGGCTCACTTGTCCCCAACTTTAGAACTTAGGATAAAATAATTATCCATACTTTATGATTTAAGAAATATTAATATAATATTCCATTTTAGATTAATCTCCCTAGCTTACCCATTTTCCTTAACTTTTAGGCCCCTCCCTTTCCCTAACCAGTGGAGTTTAGTCCCCCAATCTCTTTTATCGTGGTCAGTCTGCATGCATCGATGTATTTTATATTAATCATGAGACATATACAAAATAGACACACTGGCCTTCAACATCTAGTCTCTCTGGCCTAATCAAAACGTAATCATCCTAGCTTATAATAATTGGCTCACCAGCCTATAAATCATAGCATATACACAAAGGCTCGCTGGCCTCACAATCATGCACACTTAAGATGCTTCACGTGGTATCTTGGAATGTGCACACTTCATCATTTCATTGCGCAGTACTAGCACACACTATGCCATGAAATGTGCATACAAAATGATATCAAAACAACTCACCATCTTAAGTGCATTTTCATTTACATTACAATTGGGTTTGTGATCAAAATCTGGTCCAGGGGTCAAATTTTAGCTCAAAAATCAACGTTCTCGAAATTGCTTCAAATCAAACGAAAGCGTAGGCCTCGTCATTGTGAATCCAATGCAACTCGTTTCGTCTCAAACGAACATCGGGAGTGAGAGATATCGCTATCTGTTCGAATCGTCAAACAGGTAAAAAAAGGGACGCTGACTGTGCAGTCCATACAGTCCATACGGATGCTGACGTGGCATGTCCGTACAATGACGTGGTAGAGCTGAATGGCAGAGGTACGACCACTGACGTGGCAAGTGACGTGGAATTCTTTTATTGGCATATTTTGGGTGAATCTGTTGGTGACACGTGGCATTTAATTGGTGAATGGTATGGTGCCACGTGGCCCAGTCATGGGCTTCCACATGGCACCTCATTATTGGCAATTGGTTATTGGTTCAAATTGTATGGAGTCCACTAGACTCGAACCCTGGACCTCCCCACCGGTCAAGCGCTTTAACAAAGTCCGTCGTGCCAACGCACCACACTTTGTGACTTATTATATAAATGGTTTAGAATGTATTTAAGTTTACATTATTATATGGTTGGCGTGGGGTCGGGTCGGGGCTTAGCCCCAGCCTGCGGTTTTTTATGTTTTAACCATATGACCATTGTATGTATATGTGCACGCGAATGTGTCACGGAACCCACGGTTCTGTGCTTTGAAACATATGACTATAACCTTTGTTAAATGGAGTGCAATTTTGGTTTTCAAATTAACTGTACGCTGCCACTTGTCACATCTTTATTCGCCTTAAAACATAGCCCCCTTTTTGCGCTAGCCCGAGTTCACATGGGCCCATATGCCCATGGTCTTGGCGGTTAGGGGCTGGCGTGCACTTAACTGTCCTATAGTTCACACTGTTGGCACGGTTGCACCCGATGCTGGGTTTAAACACATTTTGGAGCGTGTTCTGGGTTCAAGCACACAGAGGTGCGTTTTGGCGAACCAGAGCCAGCAAGCTTGAAGGAAGAGAATGGTAGGAGGCCTATCTTTCTCATTTTTTGGCCAATTGAGGTGCCGTAAAAGCCCAGCTAGGGGTTTTTGGATGTCCTGAATCCATTGGAAGTGTTATCAAGGCCATTTGAAGACTTCTTATGTAGGTTTTTCACCATTGAAGTTTTAGCAAGCTCCAGGGAGCTTGAAGCCCTCATTGATTGAGGACATGTTTTGGTGAGCCTATGTTTGTTTTCTGTGATTGAATAATCATTTTTGGCTAATTGTTATGCTCTAAACACATTGGGACAGGTTTCAGATGTTTTTGAGGACTTTTACATGTGTTTTTGCCAAAGAGAAGCTCAGGGAAGCTTATGGACACATGTAGAAGAGGTCATGCCCGGATGAGCCATGATCCATTTTCAGAGTTTTATTAGTCATTTTTGGGGTTTTTATGTATTTTGATCCCAATGGTACAGTCTGTTTTTCCATTGGAGTTGAGCAGTAGATTGTAAAATAACTTTTGACAAATTAATCCTAGAGAGACAAGTCCATTGATGGAGGCTCAAGGAGATGTAGCCCGGAGAGGGGTGAACTCCTTTATCATGTTGTTCTTGTTGTGAGTTTGATGGTTTATTTTCTGCAAGTTATGTTGCTGTGTATTTATTGAAAGTACATATATAACCATTTAAAAGAACATATCCTCACACATAAACATTCAAAAGAAGATTCATAAACTTGGCACATAATTTTGTTCTTGCATATTTTAACACATGAAGCAAGGTCCTGTAAAGTTTATTTTAATGAGGTAGAGGGTGCTTGCATAGCATAACAAGTCAGCCTTCTATTTTCAAATCAGTTCGGCCTAGGGATATTACAGACCTAATGCCTATGCTAGTCGAAAACTAAATAAAGTACTATTTGACTATAGAACGAGAAGGGCTTGGAATGATCTTTTCCCTACAAAATTTTAGACACTACTTGCTAGCCAACCCATTTTATATTTTATATTGATCAAGAAGCATAGAAATATTTGGTCAACAATCCAGTTCACTAAGGAAGGGTTTGCAGATGGCTTCTATTGTTTTAAGAATTTGATTTTGAGGTGATGGTCTAACCAATAAAGAATAACATAGGGTGAGATCATCTATCAAGAGTAGAGATAGGAGAAGAAGCAATAGGAATTGATAATGATCTTCTATATGCTCCCCTATTCAAATTGGAGGCTACACCAAAAGAACTAGAAAAAAATGTCCAATTTCTACAAGAGGGAAAGGCACCAGAAAGTCTGCCAGAAGAGAAGAAAAAGGTAGTTGCTATGCAAGTTGTTCTTTCTACACTTATAAATGGATATCTATACATTTTAAGACCGGATGATGTACTGAGGAGATTTTCCTTGGAACATGAAAGGGATAGCATAATAAAAGAGGCACATGTTGGTCTTGGAAGAGGCCAGTTCCATGTAGATACCAAAGCTAGGAAAATATTGCAAGTTGGATTATAGTGGCCTAAACTACACAAGGATTGTAGAGAAAAGGTAAACAAGTGTGATGAGTGCTATAGATTGGGTTGAACATTAAGGAAGGATGTGATACCTTTACATTCGGTCAATCCAATCCTCTCATTTGAAATATGGGCCATCAACTTTGTAGGACCTTTCCCAAAAATAAGGAAAAGGATATGAGCTAGGTACATTATAACATCAATCAAATACCTCACTAACATCCATCAAATACCTCAATTTTTAAGAAGGCCATAGAAGAACATTGCAGGCCCCCTTGTGCCAAAATTATGTAACAAGGTTTCCTACTCACTTGTCCCTTCAACAAATTATGTAGAGGCCCCACCTTCCCAAGCAACTTTTTTGTGTGATGATTCCCCAAGGTTTCAAACCCTAACTCAAAGAAATGGTTTCCTTTCAAAGATACTCTTATGTTGAACAAGGACTCCCATTTCTCCCAGGATATAAGAATGTGGTGAAAGATAGATTTTTAACCCCCGATTCTGAAAAACGTTCTCTTACAAAGACATGGTTAAGAAAAATGAGGGCATCCCACAACTCTATGAAGTGAGAGTTACAATGGTAGACAACCTTTTAGTGGAAAATTTTTTGTCGGACCATTGCGATTTTTTTAACCTATGTCCCCGTAATCGACCTCTTCTAGCATATCCTCTTAGTTCAACTATAACTTAATTCATGTATAGGTTTGCATTGGATGCAGTCATTAGTTGACTTCCAAATTTGTAAAACGTAATCAACCATTAATTTGGATTAGGTTACATACCATTACCAAGAACCAAGAACTAATAATGTGTAATTAATTTGATAAATTGATAAATGGCTTTCAATAATCTCTATATTGTCCTCAAATGTCTTAATCAATTGTCCAATTATTGCCGAAGGCGGTAGATGCTTGCAAGGGAAAATATTATGATAGTTGATTCTATTTGTGATACCAAATTAGTTGTAATCGATCAGGTAGAATTTTTTCCCTGTGTTTCTATTTCCTTCACATAGTAAGTTGTCATATGTGTCCCTTAAATTTTTTATAAGACAACAAAAATACAAGGGATACAAGTGACCTCTCTTCCTTGGAAAGGGGTCCTTTTTGGGTACAAATGGATGATTATAGAGGAAGTCATGCATGGATAATATTCTTATACTTTTGGAGTTATTGATGGATAGAATTATGTGCACTCCTATTTAGGAACATCCTATGATAAACTTATTTGAAGGGTCCTTTCATAATTGGTGAATCAATTATAAAGAATCCATAATAGAAGTAGTAGAGCAAAGATTAATATCTCCTAAGATTGATAGAAGTGGTGGTCAGGATCAACACATATGAACTTTGTGGTGAAATATCATCAAAATTGATAGAGGGATATGCAAGAGTGTACCGTGAGAACCTTGGAAAACACAACCCCTGATGATTACAACTTTGTCTAGAGGATGGACGAATTATGTTTCTTTTTCCAAATATGTAAAATGAATATATTATATTTTAATGAATACATTTTTCTATTATTATATATGGTTTTTTACTTTATCAAAAAATTCTCCAAGACTTTACAAGGTTTTATAATTTAGTGAAATATTCACCAAGATTTTACAAGATTTTATAATTCAATGAAAGATTTGCTAAGATTTTACAAGATTGTATAAAATAGTTAAATATTAGCCAAAAAATTATATATACTTATTATATTATTGAAAAAATAGCCTTCTAATTTTTCTATGTATCATGGGGATTTGCCCATTTATTATACATATAAATTTAGGGGGTGGGGTTCTTAAAATTACCCCTAGATATCGACGACATGAAAAGGAAAGGGTGTAAACTATCACTTCCTCTGTTTGTCAAAAAAGGAAGACCATAACTTGTATTGTCTACAAACTTTAGAAATGAAATATATGCCACACACAAAATTGGGAAGAAGGAAAGGTTTTCCTTCAAACCTGTATAGTCCGATATAGGTGCATTCCTCCTCATATACATAGATGTATTTTCCCTTGAGAAAATCCAAAGCTTCATGTGTAATCCTCATTGGTTTTTCTCCAGTGAGCATGTATCTGAACTCGTTGACAAATTTGTCTTTCACTTTGCAAAAATGGAATGGTTCCTTGTGCTTCCATAACACATAATACCAAAATTGGATAGGATCACTGTCAAGGTTAACATTACCCCTTGGGGGAAATACTTAAAAAACATTACAATATGCCACAATGAAAACCAAAGAGGAGGTCATAAAAAATATCTTTGTATTCATGTAATTGGAAATTTGATAAGAAATATCATTCAAGATAATTTATGCCCAATCAAATACTGCTTCCATTCAAATGGAAAAGTGTAGAACATAGAGAACGTACCTTGGGATGTGGGATGTAGAATCATATCCCACTAGTTGTGAGAAAATCCAAGAGAAGTACATGTATGATTCATATGGAAATCATACATCAATGCGGGTAGTATCGTCTAGCATTGTCGACGGTGATGCTAGAAAGTCTTTCAACAAATTCACTTAGTCACCCAACAAGTCCAAAAAAGAATCGACATCCAGAAGCCTCAAAGATTTATTTGGAGTAGGGATTTGTAAAATTTTACTAAATACCTTTAGTGTCAAAAGAACAAGATGTCTCCCCTCATGAACAACTTGAATAATCTTGTGCTTTGAGTTGAACCAACTAGCACACCAAGAAATTAACTATTTAAAATCAAAGACTTTAGGCATACAACTTTCCTTGGCTAGACCAGTTGTCCAAATCTTATTAGAAACCCTTTTATCTTAAGTAAGTATGGAATACCTCTCATAAGTTGTTGACCAATGGAAATATTTGTTCTGGTGCATGAGAGAGTTGACAGTGTCTCCACATAAAGGTTCCTTTCTCCTTCTATTTTCCATCTTTCCCACTCTTTTCAATACACTGAGATATGTGCAAGTTATTAATACATATTATTGAGTTTAGTTTATATAAATCCTATATCATTAGCAGTTATTAATGATACATCCTTTAACCATGTACATTTTCCTTCGAAATGCATGAAAACCATTAATAACAATTACCCTTCATAAACAAATGATCTTTTGAAAAGATCGACAAATAAGTCTCCTTTAATCCTGAAAATTATCTTTTCCTTGCAAATCGAGACATCATAAATGCACCATAAATTACCTCGAGAATGAAGATTATGAAAGGTGGCATAGAAATAAATAGACTAAGTATGGGAAACTTGATGCGTTGTAAACTTGGCGGAGGTGTGAGCCATGCAGAGAAATGGTTCATGTCAAGTCCTCTGCATGGGATATGCATAAACAATACACTAAGTATAGGTTATGTAATAGAGAGAGAGCGTGGAATCATAAATTGGCTAAGTATGGATTATTCAATATAAAGAGTGGGGCAATTATATGGGTAAAGGTAATTCATAACAATTCAATGTGAAGAAAAATGTTGTGGATATATGGTACATGCAGAGAAATGGAAATGTCAAATTCTCTGCATGGGAAATATGTCAATTTCTTTGCATGGGATTTAACTCACGAATTGAATGAGCATGGGACAATAGTGTAGGGAGTAAATAGAGTCATGCGATAATATTCAATGCAGAGAAAAGGTCTTATGTATAGAAAAGATGGTATGTCGGTTTCTCTGCATGAGACACAATTAAAAAATAAACTAAGTGTTGGTTGATGCGAGAAAATGAAGTACCCATGCAGAATGTGGAGAAATAATTCTCTATGTGGAGTGTGGGGTATGGAAGGATTCTCCGCATTACACATGTCATGAAAATTTTTAAGTGTTGAAGATTTATGATTTTTTCATGAACTAATGAGGAAATGTAGGATTCGTGCAGGATGCAGAGAATTATGGGTTGGGATGAAGGGGAAGCATTTACACATGGTATAATATAACATTAAATACAAGGTTGAGACATGAAAATGGATCAACACTAGCATGCAACAACTGATTGTGGGGGATGAATCTCCACCCAACCAACCCCTATCTTAAGACACCAGAGATCCCCCAAGCCCTAAATCAACTACCTATGTCAGCTTCCAGGTCTTCATCAAATTGCACAAGTAAAAGATGTCATGATTCTTTCTCCACCTTCATTATATAGAATTCTTCTTTCTCATCCATACAAGAAGTTCCATTGATAGATTCCACTTGTCATTAAGTAATTAATTATGAAAATTTTAACATTTTATTAATTTATCTTTTCTTTGATACCTTTTTAGTAATTTCTCTTATTTTTTATTTTATTTAATTATAATTTCTTAGTTATTTTATTATCTTTTTGTTTATTATTATTCTTTTTACTTTAATTTATTATTATTTACTTATTATTCCACGACTATTTATTTATTATTTATTATTTAAATTGAAAGAACATGGCATTACATACTCCCCCCTTCAAGAAACTTCCTCTTGAAGTTAAATTTAATTATGTTACTTATAGGTTTTTCTATTTTCTCCATATATCTTCCACAACACCCTATGTTGTAATTAGTATAAGGGCCACCCAAGTGACCACAACATGCATCAAAATTACACATCACAACACTAGGGAATCACGAGTACTCTCTAGCTATTCTTCAAAACTTTCAATACCAAGATTGAAGCCTATCAGTATAATTGGAGCCCCAAAGCTCAATACCTCATCTACCCAAAAAAGAAAACAATATGGTAATCACATCCCACAAGCATCTCGAAAGGTTGACCTAAACTTCCTCTACAACTCCTACTAGATACATATCCCCATGCATCGAAGTCCAATCCCACAACCCCACCAGTGAGTACTACTTCATCCATTCTTTTGGACTTCAACATCACAACTCTAATATTAGGCACTTTGGCCTTCTCAAGATCGTCCAATTTCCCATTGAGAAGTATACAAGGAGAAAGAACCACTAACATAGGTTGGTTGGTTGAGTTTCCCCCCATCTCCCATAGGGTGATACTTTGAATATATTCTCCTTTATAGGTATGGTATCCCATGAGATCATCAAATGGACTGGCCCTCTCTGCCTACTATTGTATTTCCTATTAATCACCACCTCACAACATGCAACCAATGCATTATTTATAATCATAACATCATCATCTCATAGAAAAGAATCATCATGCTAAATCTCGCATGTCATCATGACAATACAACATAATTTTCATCACCACATGCACATGAATGTCATCATAAAAAAAATCCATGCAATTACATCATACCATCACATTAATTGATATTATCATAAGCCCCTAGATTGGGTGATAGGGAAGAGAATGTCTGAATATATTGATGTTGGGGGCTCTTGATTACCCTTCCTCTACTCAGTCCCCTAGGATCCACATGGCATCCTGCCCTTGTGATCATTCCTGATGAAAGTTACTATTAAAAGGTGTTGAAATTTTGGTGGATATATTCTCTCTATCATTGGTCATTCCTCTCGTACTTTGTTGGATTTGGATGATATACTTGCCATTTTTGGAAATCAAAACTCACAATAGTGGATATTTATGAACCCAGGATATCACCATCATCCCTCTTGGACATATTCAACCTCCCCCATGTCCGGGTTATTCACTCCTTGCGATTCCACCTCTCATTGCTATGTGCCTACATAGACCTTTGGTTCATCCACTATATTTTGGTTCTCTCTATGGTTTCATTTATATTCCTTGGTTCTCCCCTTCCACTTTCTTAGTTATCTGGTTCTTTCTTATGGTGAGAGGTAGCTCTAATAGTCAGTTCCGGATTCATCGAGGCAAGATCGCTGCCTCATGGGAGTAGTTGAATGTTGAGGAATTGACTACAATATTTCAAGCCAACACACCTCTGGATGTTCAAGCAGAAATAGAATTGAGTGAGGTTGACACCCCAATTCACATGCATTTCATCAAGGATGAGGTCGTAGATGTGTACATGTTCTCTTGGGTCCCTGACACCGGTTCTTCTCGCACCAGGGAAACCAAATACTTCAAAATAGTGGACTTATACTGGCAAATAACATCTCTAATGGGTAAAGTGATAGTAGAACGAATTAAATCTTATAATGAGATTTTACTTTAATTAGATTATGGACAGTTGCAAATCAAGTTCATCGACCACAAGCTCAATTTGTTAGCTAAGAAACTGGTCATCTTGGAATTCTCCACACTCAATGTCGTGCAACCCTAGTTTCCTATTGTTGCAGATAATAATCTACATGTTTAACTCTCTGAATATTAGGATTGTTAATTTTTTGGTTTATTAGTCACAAAGCTAGTATGACTATAATCTCTCCTCATCCTAGATATTAGGCAGTAAATCATTCCTCTCTCCTTTTTCCATTTATAATTTATCTTGTGATTTATTATGATATGTAATCTAAATTCATACATGCCCCTCCAGACAATATCGACAGAAAAACTACTTTTTTTCTATTGGTCTGGTTTCCCCAGTGGCAGACTAGCAACAAAAACCATGTAAAGTTTATTTTTCTTTCTTAATATGAATTATATAGCTATCTTACAAAAATAAACATGATACTTGTTGATGATTGCAACTTTGTGAGACATTCTTCAGGTCTTCTCCCTAGAGAAGTGGGTTGGGTCGACCTGTTCCTTCTCCCTATCTTCTGCCTGATGGACTAAGATGGGTCGACCTGAGACAAGTCTTCTCCTTGGTTATGCTAGGATAGGTTGACTTGAGATGAGTCTTATCCCCAGGTGGATGGGTTGGGTCTATCTATGGGGACACCCTTGATCTTATCTCCATATCGGGTTGGGTTGACTTGAAGAATGCTCCTCAGAGACGAAGTTGAGCATGACACTTGTCAAAGTAGTGGGAAGTTGTCTTGGGGTGGCACCCAACATTCTACGGGAGTAGACCATGTGGATATATCACTTGGGAGTTAACCAAGTGGACACGTCATGAGAGATCAACCCTCGACGATGATTATGACTTGTTATAGTGGGTCATAGACCCTAGAAGAGATGAGGACGTCCACACTGGGTGAAACCATGTGTGACATATTGAGCATCCTTTCACTATGATTCCTAGAGAAAAGAAGAAGCCCAACGTCTTGTGTATAAGACCTAAACAACTAAATTTGGCTTGGATGAAGAGACACCTTTTGGACATGATAAGTTTACATTGGACTTGTATAAATAGAGAGAGATATCTCTCATTTGTGGTCATATCACTTGGATCATTTTCTCTCTCTTTGGTAGCGCTCTCTTGGACTATCTTTCTCTCTTGTGTAGCACTAGCTTCTTGGAGTTGTAGCGCACTTATTCTTTGGCTATGGTATTTTCTCTTGGAAAAATTATTATCTGGTGAAAGGTTTCTATTGTGTTTTTCTCCCTTGAGAAGAAGGGTTTCCCAAGATATATCTTGTGTATCTTGTGCATGGTTATCTTCTTATGATCTTGGATATATATATATATATCGTTATGGTTTATTCTTGATGATGCTTATGCTATTGTAAATGTAAAATAAAGTCAACAAATTGAACAAGTATAAAAATTCAACATGGTATCATAGCAGTGTTCCTGAAGAAGCCATTGCACAAGCTTCTCTAGCACCTTCTATGCTAGCTGTCACCTTCTTGATGTAGTTCTGCAACTGCACTTATGACTGCAATGCCCCCCCCTTTCATGTCAAGTTAGTTTTAAAAATTTCTCTTGGTTTTTGGGCCTAATTTCTTTACAGTCAAGTGTGCCCTAGTCCAGCGCATCACTTGCAACTTTTAGATTGCAAATTGGAATAGTTTGGACCTTTTGGAAAATTTTGGCCCTATGTTTTCTATAGTGTTGGTGGGAAATGTTCCTGTGGAAGATAGGCTTGATGGAGCCTCTAACTTCAACTCATGGAAATCAATATTACTCATCACTCTAGAGGAGAGTGACCTGATGAAGTTTGTGGAGGAATGTTTACCAGAACCAACGAATGCGTCAGAGAAAACTCAATGGAAGAAAAATGACGCCAAGGATAGAAAGATAATTATTTTCTCTATGAAAGATCATATTATTCCACACATCTCCCCAATGAAGAAAACCAAAGAGATGTTTGATTCCTTGAAGAAGTTGTTTGAAAGTAAGAATACCAACATAGCCATTTCCTTGAAACACCAACTTCAAAATATCAAAATTACCAAGGCAGATATAGTTGCCACTTTCTTCATGAAAATTGTTGAGATCAGAGATCAGTTAGGTGCCATTAGAGAGGTCATATCAGATAGAGAGCTGGTAATGCTAACTCTCAATGGTCTTCCAAATCATTGGGAGCCATTCATTTAGAGTATCAGTGGGTGATCCAAATTGCCTAAGTTTGATTCCTTATGGGAAGATTGTACTTAGGAGGAGACAAGACTTGCAGTGAGGGGTGCACATAGTTCCCATCATGATGAGATTCATGCTCTTGCCTCTCATGCAAGGAAAGGAAAAGGAAGAGGAAGAGGAAAAGGTACTGAAATATTTCAGAAGAAATGAAAGCCACATTAGGCTCATGAGCACAAGGAGAAAGACATGTCAAAATTTTAGTGTTAAAGATGTGATAAATATGGTCACTATGCCAGAGAATGTCATGTACGAAAGAAAGGAACGAGGCATGCAACCATTGCCAACATTGATGAAGATCCACCTCACACCAGATCCGATCTTGTTGATGATTTCTTCTTCATCTCATCCCTCTCAGGTACGATTCATACTAGAAATCATATCTGGTTGATTGACAATGGTGCTTCCAGACATATGATTGGATATAGAGAGCATCTCACTAAACTAGTAGAGAAGGATTCTCGGTTGTACATTGTACTTGGTGACTATGCTAGATATTTTGTGAAGGGATTTGGAACCACTTCCCTTCAACTAGATGTTGGTCTCCAGTTTTGATCATGTTTTTTCCTATATTATATCACAAAGATCCCCATTTCCATACCCAGTACCACCCCTTCTAGCTTTGTTTTGACACAGTTGACATCTCTTTACCACTCAATGGGGTTACTCAAGGTATCTTTACGTTTCAAGTTATTTTTATGTATTTTGATGCTTTAAATTAATATTGAAACTAATGTGGCTTGAGTTAGGTACCATCTCTCTTTTAAAACAGGATTKCCAGTACCAGGTACCAGCTCGTACCCCATGGGGATACCAACGAAGCTGCTAAAAGATTCGCGCGTTATGGCCAGAGCGGGAGACAGTGAAAAATACATGACAGATGGAGTCATCGCTCATATGATGATTGAAGGCACAATGATAGAACTGATTCGTTAGTATTTCATGATTCACACTTCGTGACACTACGTGTCACGAAGATGTGAAGACTGTTTTTAAACTTGATTTCAAGCTATTTTCGGATCAGGGGATCCGTTTGAACTTATGTATTTTTGCTTTAGACTGTTATGGAGGAGGATATATATATAAACAGAAGATCACTCCTAAGAACCGGTTGGATTATGCTATGTTATGGAATACATTTCTGAATATAATCTATCTTGCGTTATGTTACTGTACTGTCATACGATTTAAGTTGTTTCTTTGAGAAAATGGAACGTGAAGTATACACAGTGGTTGCGTAGAATGATCTAGTTAGTTCTGGTTCTTCCTTTCAGTGTTTGCACCTTTTGGTTGGGCCCGCCAAACAGGTTCAAGTCGTTGCTATTCTCTGCATTAAATTTAGTTTATTTCAGTATCATAGTAATTGCATGCATGTTAGTTTATTGAGTTTTGGAATTAACTGTTCAGGTCATTGATTGATTATTCTTCAACTCTATCATTTCCAGCTTATTAAATATCTACTACATTGATGAGTATCAGAGCATGGTTGATTCCTGTAGAGTTTAGAGCATGAGCTAGGTTTGTTTTGATTCCAGTTTTCGATCTGACCATAACTTAGAGTTTGAATGTGCTTTGCTTTGTTAGATAACTAGGCTACTCTGTTCTGTTAGATAGTTAGGTTGCAATTAACTTAGAGGAAGCTTCCGGTACCAGTAGGGTAAGTAGGGTGTTTCTCTATTTTCCTGTAGACAGATTTAGATTCATTTTTGATGTTAAGATTAAATGCATTTTAGGAAATACTCTTTCTGTCGTGGCTTAAATAGAAACGGTGATGATAGATGATTAAAAGTAGTGGTAGAATAGTCTTGGGAAATCACACTTTTGAGTAGAAATAGAAGCACCAACATTTAAGCATAGGACTGTTTTCTGTTGATGACTTAAATAGGAGATGCTAAGTTTCAGGATAGTCATTAGGATCCAAGTTCTCAGAGTGAGTTTGTGTTTTCTTCTAAATATAGTTTTTAAGTAGGGCTTAGAATCTTACCCGCACATACAGTGTAGCAGCTCGAAGTTTACTTACCCTGGTTTGACAATTCAGTGTTTCAGGTCATTAAAATCTTTAATATTGCAGCCTGACATTTTTGGCGTCGTTGCCGGGGAGATGTTTAAAAGGTAAGTAGATAATTGTATTGATTAGTTTTAGAATGCACTTAGTATGGTGTGGTGTGTTAGTAGGTTGATAGTAAGAGGAACTGTGGAAACAAAAGGGGTGAAAACTGACATATCAGTTATCACAGGTACTCTGAAACTCAATCTTAGTTTCTTTTTCTTTCATTTAGCATGACTTCATGAGAAATAGAGATCCTAGGGGTATATTTAGGAAAAATATAAAACCACAAAAAGAAGAAACCTCCACCCAAAAAGTGATAGAAACTAAGACTGAAATTCTGGCTGAGGAAACCATAGAACAAAACCCAGAACCAGGAAACATCTTACAGCAACAAACTCAAAACCCTGGTGATCCAGCCCTGGATGACACAGTTGATCCAGAGAAAACACAAGCTCTTCTCGGGAACCCTAACTCTGTAGTCTCACAGATAACAACTACAAATGTGAAATCAAAGGTCATAAGATCCTCAAAAGGACCAATAGGAGATAACACTTCTGATAAAAAGAATCCAGAAAGGTGGGATTTCACACCCTCACCAAAGAAAGATCGAATTATATACACAATTCTTGGTAATCCTTTTACCATGGGAGAAAGAGGGAGAGACTTACATGGGGAACTTCATATTGAAAATGAAGGTGAAGAACAAGCAGAGAATGAGTTACCACCAGAAACCACCTTTGGATTTCCTATCTTGGATTTATTCCAGAATGTCAATATGAAAAATATCCCACTTTCAACACTACCAACCTTCCATGGGAAAAATAGTGAGGACCCAGATGTCTTTATTTTTGAGTTCGACATACTGTGCAGGAGTTATAACTATCTCCAGGATGCACATAAACTAAAATTATTTCCTGCCACCCTGAAAGATTCTGCATTACGTTGGTTCATGAGTTTAGGAGAATACAACATTAGATCTTGGGAAGATATGAAGGCAACATTTTTAAAGAAGTACCAGGATTATTGCAGAACCAAGGATTCCTGGAATGACATCTTCAAAATGCAACAGCAAGATGAAGAAAGCCTTGAGGATTTTCTAGAAAGATTTACCTATACCCTTCAAAAATCTAAATATAATGATCTCCAAGACGAAGCAATCAATACTCTTTTCTTAAAAGGAGTTTTGGAAGAATATATTGATACTCTCAATTTAATGGCTTCAGGAGACATTTATCAAAAAAACTTTGAAACAATTAGTGAACTTTGTAGAACTTACTCAAGAAGTAAAGGGAAAACTGCAAAAAGTGTGAGAGAACCGGTCAACAAAAATACCAAAACATCCACATCTGG
>ML779391.1:952673-963988 GCA_009831015.1 Picea engelmannii
TCTTATTACCCCCCACCCCCTTACCAACAGCCATACCCTGTTGCTACACCTCCACCCATTAGTGGACCGCCACCGGCACCTCCCATACATCCACCTCTTCCAAATACAAGTGGTCCCCCCTCCACATCACCTTATAGTACTAGCGAAAGCGCCACGCCTTCCTATGTACCTTATGGAGCCGCACCACCACAGAACCCATACTTTCCCTTTCTGGGTCCTCCACAACCCATGGCTCCCCCACATCGTCATGCAGGGGTAAACTTTGTTCAACCCTCTGCTGCTCAACAGTACCAAAATTTTGAACAGTTGAACACAGCCAACCCAACTAACCCTTCGAACAAAACTAAGAGGAGAGGAAGAAACAGGAATAAAAACAATCCTGGTCAAGGAGGGAATCAACCCCCACAGCATCCACCCACTGGGGGCAACCCGAACCAAGGGAACCAAAACCCCCAGGGGGGCAATAAAAACAAACGCCAAGGGAGGAACACTGTTAAAACCATCCACCCTTGTGCTCTTTGTGGCGTATATGGTCATTACACTCACCATTGCCCACAGATCGCTGATTTCAAGAGGTTGAAAGACTCCGGGAGCCTTCCCCCCTCCCCAGCGCAACCTGCACCACAACAGGCACACCAACAATATGCACAACAACCTCCTCCTGCTGTGCTACAAAACCCTATCCCACATCAAGGTGTCATAAAAACCCAGCAAGATACACAACATCCCCCACCTCAGGTGGGCCAATACCATAATCCCAACAATCTAGTGGAATGAACAATTCTCCTCACCAGTGAGGAAGAAATTCTTTTGCAAACACGTAATCGTCAATATCCTCCAACCACTGAGTCTACTCCCACATCTTCAGAAACAAACCCTACACCAACGGGACCTCCGTTGGTGATCCCGCGCCCTTCTGCCGAACCACCATTGCACATCCCTCACATCCCATTGCGCAGGAATGTCCACAACCCATAGGCTAGGGCTGCACATAACTACAGCTTGGTAGATGACTTAGCACAATCCCCGGCTGCCATGTCAGTTCTGGAAGTCCTCCAAACTTGTCCTACGCAGCAGAAATCACTACTTTCCGCCATGGGCACCGTCGAGCCTGCCGATACTCGACTCATCACCTTTGACCTTGATAGCTGTGAACCGCGCCTTCCCACCGCAGTGGCTATTCAAATACATGTCAAGATACGGAACATCACCGTCCATCGGTGTATCATCGACGAAGGGGCATCCACATGTATCATATCCAAAACAGTATGGCAGAAGCTTGGTTCCCCGGAACTCTTACCCTCCGCCATCACATTACGAGCTTATGACGGCTGCCCATCATCTCCTGAAGGGCTCTTCCAAAATGTCCCCGTAGAACTCGGGGGAAAAACCATTCTTATTGACATTGAAGTTATTGACGCTCCACTCGATTACAATATCTTTCTTGGCCGTACATACATGTATGCTATGAAGGCCGTAGCATCATCCGTTTTTCGGACAATCATGTTCCCCCACAACGGGAAGATAGTGACCGTCGACCAAGTTACTCATTACGAGCCAAACCCATCGGCGAGTCTCGATAACATTCTTCCACTCATTCACAATGATGTATATCCACTGGTTGAGATGGGTCCTGGGATTTTCAAAGATCCATCCCTGTTAGGGACATACCATGGAGCACCACCACTCCTTCCCCCTAGTCAAGTATGCGTCATCACTCATCAGGAGGATACTCATCCTCCTCAGGAGGCTTCAGTCATTCCTGACGTCTCAACAGTCGCAACACCACTCCCACAGGAGCCTCCTGCGCCCTCGCCGACCCCTCCGGTCCACGAATCAACGCCCCCCCAGGGTCCTAACCCCATTTGGGAGTCAGTTCCCCGACCCCTCACTCAAATCCCATTATTTTACCCTCCACCCGGTATAGAAGCTTTCCAGGTAGGGGCAATGCTCACACTACCCAATATGGTGTTAGCAATCCCAGTGTGGTACTTACATCCACCTGAGATGGTCCCTCGTCCACAGGCAGGACTCCCCATGATGATTCCTGTTATCACTCCTACTACCCCCACTACCCCCATTCTCCCTACGCCCCCTGCTACTGCTGGGGGCAGGAGACCGAAGAAGGAGCCCACAACTCCACTTCCTCTGCGAATTCCCCCGCCTTGCGCATTGTGTGACAAAGAGGGTCACCAAACCAACAACTGCCCATCGCTACCATAATTATGGAATTTGATTCCCCCCAATTCAACCCCCACACCACCCATTACTACTGCTACCACTCAACCTACCAGCAGTAAAGGGTTGAAGACCAAATTCGCGTGTGCCATCTGTTCTGAGTATGACCACTACACCCATCATTGTCCAGCACTGCCTCGTTTTCGACAGGCATTAGCTATCATAAGCCGAGACTTTCAAAACAACCCACGCTCGGTGACGTCATCCACAACATCTATCACTGATATTCGCTATGTCACTACTTCCGTCAATGAACGCATGAGATGCCCTTGCTCTCTTTGCGATTCATTGGCTCATTTTACATACCAATGTCCGATGATCATCGAATATCGACAATGTCAATTCTCCCTGCTACACCAACCCGCAGAGGCAGTAATTGACCTCACTTCGCCACTGGCGAATCTTCATATCATATCTCCCGAGCCCGAGGCACTCCCTACGCCTCCATGGTTCTTAGATGACGTATCTGAGAATTTACCCCGTAACCCACCCAACTCTCTTGCTCATTCCCCTACGGAGACTCGTCATCCCACCACTACGAGTACCCCTCAGTACCTCAATATATGGTTTATGTCAAGCAAACCCTCACCCTCTCCTAGCATTTCATCCCCTGTTTCTATAGCAGGGGGAAACCACACTGTCACGGGGATCACTCCTCACGACCCATTATAGTCCCGTCGTTTCCAATGCGACGAAGAAATATTAGAAGAGCTACAACGCCCGGACTCTCCCTAGGATGCACTGCATCATCGTGCCCTCTTCCTTCCACAGGAAGCCCTCATGCCTCCTAGCCACAATCCAGTGTACATGGTCGAAACCAAAGATTTTCTCCCATCAGGGACTATCGATTGGTTCAACAATCCCATTCTTGCACTCGACACTTTCTAAGAAGGTAATCTAGCTAACATTTCCCCCACCATCAAAATCGACATCTCCATTAAACCAGGCATCGTTGAAGAAATCATCATTGGAGCTGCTTGCACTCCTCAGGAAATTGCCGCATACAAATCCCTCTTCCAAGAATTTAGGGATGTCTTTGCCTGGTCATACACGGAGATGCCAGGCCTCGACCCCTCTATCGTCGAACATCACATCGACACCTGGCCCGACATCACACCAGTTCGCCAGAAACAGCGACCGCTACACCCATCAAAGGTCGCAGCTATCAAAGCCAAAATTGACAAATTGCGTACGGCCGGATTCATTTACCCCATCGCTTATACGTCTTGGGTTTCCAACCCTGTACCTGTCGACAAAAAATAGGGCTCTATTCGCGTCTGCACCGACTTTCGCGATCTCAACAACGCATGTCCCAAAGACAACTTCCCAACACCCTTCATCGATCAGATCATCGATGATTGTGCCGGCCACGAGGCTCTCTCCTTCATGGACGGATTCTCTGGCTATAACCAAATTCAAATTCACCCGACCGATCAGTACAAAACCGCATTCATTACCCCATGGGGTACGTTTGCATATCGTGTCATGCCCTTCGGCCTTAAAAATGCTGGCACAACTTTCCAGTGGGCCATGACATACATCTTTCATGATCTGGCCGCAATCATCCTCACCTACTTGGACGACCTCACTGCTCGCTCCAAGAAGCGTACCCAACACCTCGATGATTTACAAATCATCTTTCAACGGTGTCGTCAGTACAACATTCACTTGAACCCTCTCAAGTGTGTGTTCTGCATCACCGCAGGGCGCCTTCTTGGTTTTATTGTTTCACAAAGCGGTATCACCGTAGACCCCCTCAAGGTCCAAGCCATCACCGAAATTCCACCTCCTCGGAACTTGCGCCAGCTACAGAGTCTCCAGGGCAAAGCCAACTTTCTCAGGCACTTTGTTCCTTATTATGCCATCCGCGCACATGGTTTCCTTCGCTTACTGCGTCACAACATCCCTTTTCTTTGGGACGACTATGCCCAACAGTCATTTGACGATCTTAAAACAGCACTTTCCAATGCACCATTGATTAGTGCACCTGACTACAATCGCGACTACATCCTCTAGGTATCAGCATCAGCCGTATCAGTAGCCGGCGTCCTCGTCCAGCTCGGAGATGACAATCGTGAACACGTCATTTACTACGTCAATAAGAACCTCTCAGGACCACCCCTGAAGTACAAACATGAAGAGAAACTGGCTCTTGCAGTTGTCCTCGCAGTCCAGAAACTGCGCCATTACATTCTTCTTCGCACCACCAAGGTCGTCGCAGATTCCAACCCTATGCAATATTTTCTCAGCCGTCGCCAAGTTAACGGAAAATTTGCTCGATGGATCGTTATTCTTCAAGAGTACGACCTCAAATTTTCAACACCTAAGAGTAAAAAGGCCCTCGTTCTCGTCGAACTTGTCACGGTCCTTCCCTCCGACACACCCAGTGCACCCGTCAATACGGACTTTCCCGACAAACATCTCTTCTACATCGCTTCTGATGATCCTTGGTACGGTGACCTTCTCGTCTACCTATGAACTCAAAAGTTCGATAACCACCTATCATGAGATGATCGTCGGCGCATTCGCCATCAGGCCCCCCGCTATCTCCTCATCGGAGACATCCTATATCGGCGGGGCGTCGACACCATTCTGCGTCGTTGCCTAACTATTGACGAGGTCGACAGAGTCTTAAACCACTGTCACAACGGCGCTTGTGGGGGCCATCTTTCGGGCATTGCCACGACTCAAAAGATTATCCGGGCCAGTTACTTTTGGCCTACCCTGTTTCATGATTTCATTCATGCCGTGAGACGTTGTGAGCAATGTCATCTCTATGCCAACAAAGCCCGCACTCCCCCCGCTCTTCTTCACCCTGTCATTACTGCAGGCCCCTTTTGTAAATGGGGCATTGACTTTATGACTTGTAATCCCCCCTCCAGCAATGGTCACAAATACATTGTTGTCGCTGTCGATTACTTCACTAAATGGGCCGAAGCTATGCCCACCTTCAACAACACCGCTGACACAACAACGTGTTTTTTCTTCAACCACGTCATATCCCGGTTCGGAGTACCACTCCAATTAGTTTCCGATCATGGGAAACATTTTGAGAATGAGATCTTCATTGAGCTCTCATCTCGGTTAGGCTTCTCTCATGAGTTTGCCTCACCTTACTACCCTTAGAATAATGGACAGCTCGAGGCAGTGAACAAAGTCCTCAAGACCATGTTACAGCGCACGGTTAATAAACACAAAACCAATTGGCATCATATGTTATTTTCCGCGCTATGGGATTATCGAATAGCAGTGAAGACCGCCACGGGTTTAACGCCATTTCACTTAGTCCATGGGGTCGAGGCAACTCTTCCCATCGAGTGCGAAATTCCCACCCTTCGCACTGCCATCGAGCTATTACCTGACACTGCTCCCATGGAGCAGCGCTTGCTGAACTTGGATTCGCTGGATGAGGATCATCGATCCTCATTACAGAACAACGAGGCAGCTAAAAAATGATCTAAGGCTACCTTTGATCGCCATGTCAACCTTCGATCATTTCGCGAAGGCGACCTTGTCCTAGCCTATGATATCGCGCATGATACCTTCGGCCATGACAAATTCGAATCACTTTGGCATGGGCCTTACATCATCCAACATTGCCTCACCAAAGTTACATACATCCTGGCCTCCCCCGAAGGCCTCCCACTCAAAGAACCCATCAACGGGTTATACCTCAAGAAATTTTATGCTTAAACGTAGTTCAGCTACTTTAGGTTATTTTTTCTTTTCTAGCGTTTTTAATATTTTTTTCCCTCATCTAAACTATCTGTTGTGCTGTTGACAGATGACTCCTCCACCAGCTTACCACATTGGTTACGCCAATGGCGCCAGCCGTTGGACGCAAAATCTCGCTTCGGCTTCTTGGGTTCTCTACACCCCTTCACATGAAATGCTGCATTCCCGCGGCATCTATTTAGGACCAGCAACCAACAACCAAGCCGAATACACTGCTGTCATTGGCCTCCTGACCGACGCTCAGCATCATCATATTCGTCACCTTAGTGTTTTCCTTGACTCTCAACTGGTCGTTCTCCAACTTAACAATGTGTACCGTGTACGCGATCTGTGCCTCTTTCGCAAATACCTGCAGGTTAGATTATTAACTCGACATTTTGATTTCATTACATTTACACATATTCCAAGAGAATTGAATCAAACAACAGACGAAATAGCTAACATGGTGTTAGATTGGCATATATCACATCAAGCTACACACACATAAACATAGTCATACATCCTGTCACAGCATATAGAATAGATATCACCATAAAACATCAACCAAAAACGCATATGTAAACACAAACATTTGGGTCCAAAAACATGTATACTCATATATATATACGTGGGCCTCTCAGGCCATCCAAAATGTTTACATACACAAAAAATACATCAGCCCACTGGCCCATGCCACATCATGGTACAAAAATCGGCTCACCAGCCTATCAAAAACAATGTACACAATACATACAATCAGGGGGCCTCTATCGCACCCCCAGCTGCCCCTCCCTCAGGAGGAGGTGGTGGCCCACCCCTACCTGCCTCAGGCGGTGGAGGTGGCGCACCTGTAGGACCCTCCTACCCTGGTGGCAGGCGTCCACTAGTCATGGCAGCGAGCACAACCGCTCATCGCATAATAGACCGCCATGGTGGCGGTAACCCGATACACTGCTCCAGGAACTCCTCGTCCTGGATACGGGTCCACATGCCGTCAGGAACATCCCGAAACACCATCTCAAATCGACAAAGTATGTCATCCATCTCCCCTCTAGGAGCTGCCGCCGGAGGGGCATGAGATGGCCCCGCACCAGGGTCATCAAATCGGGGCCTCCTCACCGGTCTCGCAGCATCTCCAGGTCACCCCGCAACCTCGTCCCGTGGACGCCTCTCTCCATGCGGAGGTCTACCCTCTCGCTGCACTAGCGGTCTATATAACTCTACCTCGCACCCGCGAGGTGCCAAATCTACACATGCACCAAAAACAAACAATGATATCAGTTTCTATACCTCAAACATATGCACTAGTATATCAATAGCATAACACAAATCACAAAACATATAAATACAAAACATACCTCTGTGGTCCCACACCTCCCCAGGAGGCAACACCATATCCAGGTCCCCTCGGAAATCCACCCCAGCATAGGGGAACTGCAGAATAACCTGCGGCATCTGCCACCATATCTGTGCTACCTCCGCAGTGAAGTAGTGCCCACCTTTGCCACCGCCGTGGCGAACCAATATCTATGACCACCACCACAAGCACGACTCTTGTACCCTTGGTGCCTCCAATAGCACCCTCGGGCACAGCATCGGCACCCTCTCCAGAAAGAAAGCCACCAGGATGGAGCCAAATGTGAACTCCCCCCTGCCTGTGGACCGACAACGGTCCAGCTGCGCACTCATATGTGCATGTAGGGTCAAACCCCAGGCGAACCGCTCGCGGCGCACCACTACCCTCTCCATCAAACTCAACTCCCCACCACTGATCCGATGAGGCGCTCGGGACCCATACACCCGTACTATCATCACTGCTATGCAACGATGAAGTAGAGCATCGATCCCACTGATCCTCACTGATGTCCCGGTCATGTAATCCTCGCCCGAGAAGTATTGATCGGCGACAGTACGCAACTGAGTATCCCTCAACAGCACAGGCACCGCCGGCAACGGTGTCCCCCGGAAGGGGAGCCCCGTCAGAAAGTATACGTCCTCCACCGCAGTGAAGGCGATCTGCTCTCCTCGCACGAGGAAGTAGTGTCAATCGGGACTCCACATCTCGATCAGAAACTGGAGCAAATACTCCTGCGCCCGTAACAACGGGCACTCAAAGAACTTTAGCAACCCACTGGTTACTAAAGCCGCCCGAACTGCCACTCGAACTGCCGGTGGTGCATTGGTCACTGCCTCTCGTAGCGGTGCCCAGTCTCTCTCACGCCATCGAACGTCCATGATCACTGCTCACTACCTGCACATAGTCAAGAGTCCTATGTTAGCTTAGGCAATCACCCAATCCATCAAATCAACTAATTTTTTTACCCTGAAACCTTGCCTCCAAGGCACGGTTTTACTACCCACAGGCGCGCACCCATGCACGCCTGTCATACCCGCAGGCGCGCACTCATGCATGCCTATCATACTCGCAGGCGCGCACTCATGCGCTCCTGTTATACCCACAGGCGCGCACTCATGCACGTCTGTTATACCCACAGGCGCGCATGAGTGCGCGCATGTCATATCCACAGGCGTGCACTCATGCGTGCCTGTCTACCCCACAGGCGCGCCCCTAGGGCGTGCCTTAATCCCCTACCCCCACGCATTCATGCACATTTATTCAATGAACAGGCGCGCGCACGCACGCCTTTCACTGAGTCGCCTGCGCATTGGGGCCCACCCCTAGCAAAAAACCCCCTAAAACTCCCGTACGACCCCCCGTACATACCCTGCCTAAGAATTTGAAACCTATAGCTATGCAGGATGTTCAGACCACTAACCTGAAACTCGCACGCCGGGAAACGGATGCCTCGTTCTCTCGAAATCACTCAATCTCCTCTGGATCTGCTCTGGAACTCACTGTAGCAGCAGGTACAAATGAGGTGGCAATGTGGGCCCTACAGCTATATATAGGATTTTTTCCAAACTTCCACTCACCATTCCAGGAGCCCACGACATCCATTCTTCGAACCGTCTTTAGCCACGGGATTAGCGTCCCGCCGCCTACATCATGACTGTCCCTGGGCCACTTTTTACCCTGTGCCCCCGGGGCACCTTTTTTGCACATCATGGCCAGGTACGCACGCACATTGTCACATTTATCTAATACATGTTCATATTTGGTATTATCTTCAGATATTGTTCACTTTGGGTATTTGGTTCTTCTGTGTGCAGGTACTTGGTCATCATCTCTCCACATAATTCCTTCAGGTATATACTCAGCACTGGCATCTAGTCTCTCCTGCTGTATTGCATTTACATTTCTAGTCATCCCCTCTGATATTGGCCTTTAGGACCCCCTTTTCCGGATCTGCAGTACTCACACCTCCATTTGCATCATCGGTACTGTAACCCGGTAGCATTCTCACCCACATGAGTTGTCCCATTCATAGCACCTTCTTTCACTTATGACACTCATGATGATCTTCATTACCCTTTAGGGATGGGAGTCCCGATAGTCTTTCATCATGTTGCGAATCAACCACATACTTCTTCTCCTCATTTTGCTAACTTCCCATATGGACTCCCAGCACATTGCTTTATGGTTATGTTCTTTTTACCTGTGCCTCCGCAGGATCACGAAGCCACCATCTCATCCACCATCAGTTTGCCCATCTGCGAACCTCTCTTCATTTCACCAACCTCATACAGAAACTCACCAATGAGCCCCCCACCCTTCATCAGTTGTTCAAGAAATCTCTGCCCTACTTGGGGCACTCATTTCACACTGGGGCACTCGTTTCTGTATTTGTACATTCCCCCCCTATTGATTATTATTTGTTGTACAAACGCCTTTTATTTGTCCTATCATTGCTTTTTGTCGTCACCATTGGCGACCTGCTTTCCTTTTGGCCACACACAACCCATGTCACCCTTGGTTGGATCATTACTTATCACTTTCCATTGTCGGCATCGTCCATATCTTCAGAGTATTACCCAGGTCACTTACCTTTGTCCTCTGAATGTGTTCACCTTGTCCCGCCTCTGGCACAACTTATCCTGGATCTTGTCGTCCCCATGACACTCGATCTCGTCAACACGGTTGTGGCCATGCCTTATATCATGCATCCTCCAACCAAGGGAAGTCTTGCGTCTTCCCACTTCTTGACTTTGTCCATGTACCTCTGCCATCTCCTCACCTCAGTAGATTCCATGGAGCCCTCTGCTTCTGGAAGTCGCATCCTCCTTTTGTCGACATCAACACACTTTTCCAAAAGGGTGACAGTATCTTGAATCTCATTCCCCATTCAATGAGAGATCTCGGTCAGCACAGGGGGACACACCATTGCTCCCTGATGTCGTTGACCCCCATAACATTCGACGCCAACACTTTCTCATGTTGCGGTGGGTCTTACTTTGCGACTATTGCAGTTTTTATTATCCATTGCCGAAGACCTCTGAACTTGGCTGGGCCATCACTACCCACATCACCGTCGCTGTTTACCTCCACGACCATTACCGCTGGTTCAGAGTATGTTCCTTTGCAGAATTGTCTTCTGCCTTTATCATTCCGCCCCCGAGGGCGCTGCAGTTGTCTACACCAACACTTCAGACGTTTTTTCAGAGTTACATCTTACGAGCATGGGGCATGCCCGCCTCGTTTGTACACACTTGTATATTGTTACACACCTTGTAGACGGTCGGGATCTACAGGTTCCTTTCTTCTCCAACGGATTGCTCTACACGGTCCCATTCTTGCTCTCCCTTACAACACCATTCTCCGTAAAAGAAACATTGCTGGATTTCGGCTATACGTTTTTCTCCTAACCTCATCCATCAGGGGGCATCTGTTATCACTGAAATTTCGTCCGCACGTGGCGACAAGAACTCCGCATCGTCAAAATAGAAAAGAAGTCATTCATGGCACAAGGTTAATTCCACAGCACAGCAAAAGGGTCAAAACTATACAAAATGGCCAAAAAATTGCAAGACGCTTTACATCCTCTGGGCGCGCGCGCGCATGCGCGCAACAACTTCGTACAAGGCGCGCATATGTGCATAAGGCGCGACTGTTTGGCGAAAAACCCGCGCCTACTAAACAACGCATTTATTGAAACTGGTCGGCTTCCCAACCACTAATGGATCAGCTCCCAAGTCGATTTGACACCAAATCCGAGCTCAATCCTCATGGTGGGCTGGTCAAAGACCTAATTGTGCCCTAAAGAGCCTCTTTTCACACACAAAAGAGGCCACATAATAACCCAATGCTTGGCTATAAAAAGCCATGAATGAACACCATTTTCTCAAGGAATTATTTGTATTGTTATGCTGCTGAGATTGCTAAGGACTCATTCTTTGGCAACAAACATTGTAGGCAACATTTCATAAGCTATTCACCCCTCATTTGAGTGAATAAGCTTGGATTT
>ML779391.1:969923-980641 GCA_009831015.1 Picea engelmannii
ACTTTCGCGATCTCAACAACGCATGTCCCAAAGACAACTTCCCAACACCCTTCATCGATCAGATCATCGATGATTGTGCCGGCCACGAGGCTCTCTCCTTCATGGACGGATTCTCTGGCTATAACCAAATTCAAATTCACCCGACCGATCAGTACAAAACCGCATTCATTACCCCATGGGGTACGTTTGCATATCGTGTCATGCCCTTCGGCCTTAAAAATGCTGGCACAACTTTCCAGTGGGCCATGACATACATCTTTCATGATCTGGCCGCAATCATCCTCACCTACTTGGACGACCTCACTGCTCGCTCCAAGAAGCGTACCCAACACCTCGATGATTTACAAATCATCTTTCAACGGTGTCGTCAGTACAACATTCACTTGAACCCTCTCAAGTGTGTGTTCTGCATCACCGCAGGGCGCCTTCTTGGTTTTATTGTTTCACAAAGCGGTATCACCGTAGACCCCCTCAAGGTCCAAGCCATCACCGAAATTCCACCTCCTCGGAACTTGCGCCAGCTACAGAGTCTCCAGGGCAAAGCCAACTTTCTCAGGCACTTTGTTCCTTATTATGCCATCCGCGCACATGGTTTCCTTCGCTTACTGCGTCACAACATCCCTTTTCTTTGGGACGACTATGCCCAACAGTCATTTGACGATCTTAAAACAGCACTTTCCAATGCACCATTGATTAGTGCACCTGACTACAATCGCGACTACATCCTCTAGGTATCAGCATCAGCCGTATCAGTAGCCGGCGTCCTCGTCCAGCTCGGAGATGACAATCGTGAACACGTCATTTACTACGTCAATAAGAACCTCTCAGGACCACCCCTGAAGTACAAACATGAAGAGAAACTGGCTCTTGCAGTTGTCCTCGCAGTCCAGAAACTGCGCCATTACATTCTTCTTCGCACCACCAAGGTCGTCGCAGATTCCAACCCTATGCAATATTTTCTCAGCCGTCGCCAAGTTAACGGAAAATTTGCTCGATGGATCGTTATTCTTCAAGAGTACGACCTCAAATTTTCAACACCTAAGAGTAAAAAGGCCCTCGTTCTCGTCGAACTTGTCACGGTCCTTCCCTCCGACACACCCAGTGCACCCGTCAATACGGACTTTCCCGACAAACATCTCTTCTACATCGCTTCTGATGATCCTTGGTACGGTGACCTTCTCGTCTACCTATGAACTCAAAAGTTCGATAACCACCTATCATGAGATGATCGTCGGCGCATTCGCCATCAGGCCCCCCGCTATCTCCTCATCGGAGACATCCTATATCGGCGGGGCGTCGACACCATTCTGCGTCGTTGCCTAACTATTGACGAGGTCGACAGAGTCTTAAACCACTGTCACAACGGCGCTTGTGGGGGCCATCTTTCGGGCATTGCCACGACTCAAAAGATTATCCGGGCCAGTTACTTTTGGCCTACCCTGTTTCATGATTTCATTCATGCCGTGAGACGTTGTGAGCAATGTCATCTCTATGCCAACAAAGCCCGCACTCCCCCCGCTCTTCTTCACCCTGTCATTACTGCAGGCCCCTTTTGTAAATGGGGCATTGACTTTATGACTTGTAATCCCCCCTCCAGCAATGGTCACAAATACATTGTTGTCGCTGTCGATTACTTCACTAAATGGGCCGAAGCTATGCCCACCTTCAACAACACCGCTGACACAGCAACGTGTTTTTTCTTCAACCACGTCATATCCCGGTTCGGAGTACCACTCCAATTAGTTTCCGATCATGGGAAACATTTTGAGAATGAGATCTTCATTGAGCTCTCATCTCGGTTAGGCTTCTCTCATGAGTTTGCCTCACCTTACTACCCTTAGAATAATGGACAGCTCGAGGCAGTGAACAAAGTCCTCAAGACCATGTTACAGCGCACGGTTAATAAACACAAAACCAATTGGCATCATATGTTATTTTCCGCGCTATGGGATTATCGAATAGCAGTGAAGACCGCCACGGGTTTAACGCCATTTCACTTAGTCCATGGGGTCGAGGCAACTCTTCCCATCGAGTGCGAAATTCCCACCCTTCGCACTGCCATCGAGCTATTACCTGACACTGCTCCCATGGAGCAGCGCTTGCTGAACTTGGATTCGCTGGATGAGGATCATCGATCCTCATTACAGAACAACGAGGCAGCTAAAAAATGATCTAAGGCTACCTTTGATCGCCATGTCAACCTTCGATCATTTCGCGAAGGCGACCTTGTCCTAGCCTATGATATCGCGCATGATACCTTCGGCCATGACAAATTCGAATCACTTTGGCATGGGCCTTACATCATCCAACATTGCCTCACCAAAGTTACATACATCCTGGCCTCCCCCGAAGGCCTCCCACTCAAAGAACCCATCAACGGGTTATACCTCAAGAAATTTTATGCTTAAACGTAGTTCAGCTACTTTAGGTTATTTTTTCTTTTCTAGCGTTTTTAATATTTTTTTCCCTCATCTAAACTATCTGTTGTGCTGTTGACAGATGACTCCTCCACCAGCTTACCACATTGGTTACGCCAATGGCGCCAGCCGTTGGACGCAAAATCTCGCTTCGGCTTCTTGGGTTCTCTACACCCCTTCACATGAAATGCTGCATTCCCGCGGCATCTATTTAGGACCAGCAACCAACAACCAAGCCGAATACACTGCTGTCATTGGCCTCCTGACCGACGCTCAGCATCATCATATTCGTCACCTTAGTGTTTTCCTTGACTCTCAACTGGTCGTTCTCCAACTTAACAATGTGTACCGTGTACGCGATCTGTGCCTCTTTCGCAAATACCTGCAGGTTAGATTATTAACTCGACATTTTGATTTCATTACATTTACACATATTCCAAGAGAATTGAATCAAACAACAGACGAAATAGCTAACATGGTGTTAGATTGGCATATATCACATCAAGCTACACACACATAAACATAGTCATACATCCTGTCACAGCATATAGAATAGATATCACCATAAAACATCAACCAAAAACGCATATGTAAACACAAACATTTGGGTCCAAAAACATGTATACTCATATATATATACGTGGGCCTCTCAGGCCATCCAAAATGTTTACATACACAAAAAATACATCAGCCCACTGGCCCATGCCACATCATGGTACAAAAATCGGCTCACCAGCCTATCAAAAACAATGTACACAATACATACAATCAGGGGGCCTCTATCGCACCCCCAGCTGCCCCTCCCTCAGGAGGAGGTGGTGGCCCACCCCTACCTGCCTCAGGCGGTGGAGGTGGCGCACCTGTAGGACCCTCCTACCCTGGTGGCAGGCGTCCACTAGTCATGGCAGCGAGCACAACCGCTCATCGCATAATAGACCGCCATGGTGGCGGTAACCCGATACACTGCTCCAGGAACTCCTCGTCCTGGATACGGGTCCACATGCCGTCAGGAACATCCCGAAACACCATCTCAAATCGACAAAGTATGTCATCCATCTCCCCTCTAGGAGCTGCCGCCGGAGGGGCATGAGATGGCCCCGCACCAGGGTCATCAAATCGGGGCCTCCTCACCGGTCTCGCAGCATCTCCAGGTCACCCCGCAACCTCGTCCCGTGGACGCCTCTCTCCATGCGGAGGTCTACCCTCTCGCTGCACTAGCGGTCTATATAACTCTACCTCGCACCCGCGAGGTGCCAAATCTACACATGCACCAAAAACAAACAATGATATCAGTTTCTATACCTCAAACATATGCACTAGTATATCAATAGCATAACACAAATCACAAAACATATAAATACAAAACATACCTCTGTGGTCCCACACCTCCCCAGGAGGCAACACCATATCCAGGTCCCCTCGGAAATCCACCCCAGCATAGGGGAACTGCAGAATAACCTGCGGCATCTGCCACCATATCTGTGCTACCTCCGCAGTGAAGTAGTGCCCACCTTTGCCACCGCCGTGGCGAACCAATATCTATGACCACCACCACAAGCACGACTCTTGTACCCTTGGTGCCTCCAATAGCACCCTCGGGCACAGCATCGGCACCCTCTCCAGAAAGAAAGCCACCAGGATGGAGCCAAATGTGAACTCCCCCCTGCCTGTGGACCGACAACGGTCCAGCTGCGCACTCATATGTGCATGTAGGGTCAAACCCCAGGCGAACCGCTCGCGGCGCACCACTACCCTCTCCATCAAACTCAACTCCCCACCACTGATCCGATGAGGCGCTCGGGACCCATACACCCGTACTATCATCACTGCTATGCAACGATGAAGTAGAGCATCGATCCCACTGATCCTCACTGATGTCCCGGTCATGTAATCCTCGCCCGAGAAGTATTGATCGGCGACAGTACGCAACTGAGTATCCCTCAACAGCACAGGCACCGCCGGCAACGGTGTCCCCCGGAAGGGGAGCCCCGTCAGAAAGTATACGTCCTCCACCGCAGTGAAGGCGATCTGCTCTCCTCGCACGAGGAAGTAGTGTCAATCGGGACTCCACATCTCGATCAGAAACTGGAGCAAATACTCCTGCGCCCGTAACAACGGGCACTCAAAGAACTTTAGCAACCCACTGGTTACTAAAGCCGCCCGAACTGCCACTCGAACTGCCGGTGGTGCATTGGTCACTGCCTCTCGTAGCGGTGCCCAGTCTCTCTCACGCCATCGAACGTCCATGATCACTGCTCACTACCTGCACATAGTCAAGAGTCCTATGTTAGCTTAGGCAATCACCCAATCCATCAAATCAACTAATTTTTTTACCCTGAAACCTTGCCTCCAAGGCACGGTTTTACTACCCACAGGCGCGCACCCATGCACGCCTGTCATACCCGCAGGCGCGCACTCATGCATGCCTATCATACTCGCAGGCGCGCACTCATGCGCTCCTGTTATACCCACAGGCGCGCACTCATGCACGTCTGTTATACCCACAGGCGCGCATGAGTGCGCGCATGTCATATCCACAGGCGTGCACTCATGCGTGCCTGTCTACCCCACAGGCGCGCCCCTAGGGCGTGCCTTAATCCCCTACCCCCACGCATTCATGCACATTTATTCAATGAACAGGCGCGCGCACGCACGCCTTTCACTGAGTCGCCTGCGCATTGGGGCCCACCCCTAGCAAAAAACCCCCTAAAACTCCCGTACGACCCCCCGTACATACCCTGCCTAAGAATTTGAAACCTATAGCTATGCAGGATGTTCAGACCACTAACCTGAAACTCGCACGCCGGGAAACGGATGCCTCGTTCTCTCGAAATCACTCAATCTCCTCTGGATCTGCTCTGGAACTCACTGTAGCAGCAGGTACAAATGAGGTGGCAATGTGGGCCCTACAGCTATATATAGGATTTTTTCCAAACTTCCACTCACCATTCCAGGAGCCCACGACATCCATTCTTCGAACCGTCTTTAGCCACGGGATTAGCGTCCCGCCGCCTACATCATGACTGTCCCTGGGCCACTTTTTACCCTGTGCCCCCGGGGCACCTTTTTTGCACATCATGGCCAGGTACGCACGCACATTGTCACATTTATCTAATACATGTTCATATTTGGTATTATCTTCAGATATTGTTCACTTTGGGTATTTGGTTCTTCTGTGTGCAGGTACTTGGTCATCATCTCTCCACATAATTCCTTCAGGTATATACTCAGCACTGGCATCTAGTCTCTCCTGCTGTATTGCATTTACATTTCTAGTCATCCCCTCTGATATTGGCCTTTAGGACCCCCTTTTCCGGATCTGCAGTACTCACACCTCCATTTGCATCATCGGTACTGTAACCCGGTAGCATTCTCACCCACATGAGTTGTCCCATTCATAGCACCTTCTTTCACTTATGACACTCATGATGATCTTCATTACCCTTTAGGGATGGGAGTCCCGATAGTCTTTCATCATGTTGCGAATCAACCACATACTTCTTCTCCTCATTTTGCTAACTTCCCATATGGACTCCCAGCACATTGCTTTATGGTTATGTTCTTTTTACCTGTGCCTCCGCAGGATCACGAAGCCACCATCTCATCCACCATCAGTTTGCCCATCTGCGAACCTCTCTTCATTTCACCAACCTCATACAGAAACTCACCAATGAGCCCCCCACCCTTCATCAGTTGTTCAAGAAATCTCTGCCCTACTTGGGGCACTCATTTCACACTGGGGCACTCGTTTCTGTATTTGTACATTCCCCCCCTATTGATTATTATTTGTTGTACAAACGCCTTTTATTTGTCCTATCATTGCTTTTTGTCGTCACCATTGGCGACCTGCTTTCCTTTTGGCCACACACAACCCATGTCACCCTTGGTTGGATCATTACTTATCACTTTCCATTGTCGGCATCGTCCATATCTTCAGAGTATTACCCAGGTCACTTACCTTTGTCCTCTGAATGTGTTCACCTTGTCCCGCCTCTGGCACAACTTATCCTGGATCTTGTCGTCCCCATGACACTCGATCTCGTCAACACGGTTGTGGCCATGCCTTATATCATGCATCCTCCAACCAAGGGAAGTCTTGCGTCTTCCCACTTCTTGACTTTGTCCATGTACCTCTGCCATCTCCTCACCTCAGTAGATTCCATGGAGCCCTCTGCTTCTGGAAGTCGCATCCTCCTTTTGTCGACATCAACACACTTTTCCAAAAGGGTGACAGTATCTTGAATCTCATTCCCCATTCAATGAGAGATCTCGGTCAGCACAGGGGGACACACCATTGCTCCCTGATGTCGTTGACCCCCATAACATTCGACGCCAACACTTTCTCATGTTGCGGTGGGTCTTACTTTGCGACTATTGCAGTTTTTATTATCCATTGCCGAAGACCTCTGAACTTGGCTGGGCCATCACTACCCACATCACCGTCGCTGTTTACCTCCACGACCATTACCGCTGGTTCAGAGTATGTTCCTTTGCAGAATTGTCTTCTGCCTTTATCATTCCGCCCCCGAGGGCGCTGCAGTTGTCTACACCAACACTTCAGACGTTTTTTCAGAGTTACATCTTACGAGCATGGGGCATGCCCGCCTCGTTTGTACACACTTGTATATTGTTACACACCTTGTAGACGGTCGGGATCTACAGGTTCCTTTCTTCTCCAACGGATTGCTCTACACGGTCCCATTCTTGCTCTCCCTTACAACACCATTCTCCGTAAAAGAAACATTGCTGGATTTCGGCTATACGTTTTTCTCCTAACCTCATCCATCAGGGGGCATCTGTTATCACTGAAATTTCGTCCGCACGTGGCGACAAGAACTCCGCATCGTCAAAATAGAAAAGAAGTCATTCATGGCACAAGGTTAATTCCACAGCACAGCAAAAGGGTCAAAACTATACAAAATGGCCAAAAAATTGCAAGACGCTTTACATCCTCTGGGCGCGCGCGCGCATGCGCGCAACAACTTCGTACAAGGCGCGCATATGTGCATAAGGCGCGACTGTTTGGCGAAAAACCCGCGCCTACTAAACAACGCATTTATTGAAACTGGTCGGCTTCCCAACCACTAATGGATCAGCTCCCAAGTCGATTTGACACCAAATCCGAGCTCAATCCTCATGGTGGGCTGGTCAAAGACCTAATTGTGCCCTAAAGAGCCTCTTTTCACACACAAAAGAGGCCACATAATAACCCAATGCTTGGCTATAAAAAGCCATGAATGAACACCATTTTCTCAAGGAATTATTTGTATTGTTATGCTGCTGAGATTGCTAAGGACTCATTCTTTGGCAACAAACATTGTAGGCAACATTTCATAAGCTATTCACCCCTCATTTGAGTGAATAAGCTTGGATTTCTTTCACCCACATTTCCATCTTTTCTTTGTAAGGAGACCAATTAGTTGAGGGCCTCAAGAGCCTTCCATTGGAGAGGGAAGGGACCCAAGTCCTCTTTCTCCATTGTGTGTCTTTGGATTTCATCAATCAGATCAGCTAATACATTGGTGATATTGGTCCATTTACATTTGTTTTTCATTTTTTCCACATGCTCATAGTTTTAATTAGTTTTAGTTTGATTTCTGTTTATAACTTAGTTGTTTCTCTTTCTAACTTTTACCTCACAGCTGTCATGCCTAGCAGAGCCCAACTGGGCATGTAAGCACTCATAATTTTCTCACACAGTGACGAATTGGGTGCAAACAGTTATCATTCCAAAACAGAAAGAATCTGAATCACAGCATAACATACAAGCTCAGGTTCCCCAAACGCCTCCTTTTCCTGAAAGGTTGCTCATTGAAAAACCAATTATACAATCTGAGTTTGACATCATGACTGAACTGAGAAATGTCTGTGTTAAGATTCCATTGTTACAGGCAATCAAAGATGTTCCTATCTATGCTAAAACCATAAAAGAACTCTGCATTAAGAAACCAGGTCAAAAATAGAAAGATCCACCCACAATACATCTAGTAGGACAGTTATCAAATTATATTTCTGAAACACCCAAAATTGTAAAATATGCCAATCCAGGGAACCCAATAGTTTTAGTGACTATCAACAATGTATCTATTGGTAATAATTTAGTTGATCTAGGTGCAACCATTAATATAATGACCAGCAACATAGTGGAACTGTTACAATTAAATCAATTCCTTCGCCCTACTCCTACAGTTCTTGAACTGGCTGACAGAACCACTATAAAACCTGCTGGACTTCTTGATGACATCCTTGTGACTTTAGCTTTGTGGGAATATCCTATTGAATTCATGATTATTTATTCAAAGGACCCCACAAAAGGCCATCCAATCATTTTAGGGAGACCTTGGTTGGCCACAGCCAATGCTTTCATAGGATGTCGTGGTGGAGATATGTTTATCTCAAATGGTATTTCTTCACAGAAACTTACTCTATTTCCACTTGCCCGGCCTGTTACAGAAGAATTATGTTGGTTGAAGTGCCCCTATTTTGAGAATGAGGATGAGGAACCTTTATTCTCTGTTGATGAGATCCATGCACTGAAAGAACCTACAGAGGATGACATTTTAAACCAATTCCTTTCTGTGACAGAAAATGTTGAGTTCCCACAGACCTACCTTCAATATGATCAGATTTTCAGAGAGGATTTTCAGGAACGAAGTGAGCTATTTTCCTCATTCTCACCATCCATGGTTTTCACTGTTTTTGAACACTCAGGGCCACATACCATTCCAGTAGAACTTAGTCCAGGTAGATGTCTATACATTAACTCTGAATTGAGTCTCATTCAACAGGAACAGTTGACAAATCTCTTGAAAGAACAGTCAGGGGCTTTTGCTTGGGAGTACAATGATATGAAGGGAGTGCACCCTGACACCTGCATTCATCACATCTACATCCAACTAGGGATAACCCCAATAAGACAGCCATAGAGACGCATGAATCCAATCCTAAAAGACTTTGTAAAATAAGAATTACATAAATTGTTAAATGTTGGATTCATCTATCCAATTTCTGACAGCAAATGGGTTTCACCTCTTGTTGTGGTACCCAAGAAAGTGACAGGAAAATGGAGGATGTGTGTAGACTTTAGGGAGCTGAACAAAGAAACCCTGAAAGACTATTTTCCTTTACCCTTCATAGATCATGTTTTGGATACCTTGGCTGGAAAAAGATATTTTTCTTTCCTTGATGGATATAGTGGGTATAACCAAATTCAGATTGCTCCTGAAGACCAGGACAAGACAACATTCACCTGCCCCTGGGGCACTTATGCCTATAAAGTGATGCCTTTTGGGTTATGTAACACTCCTGCGACATTTCAGAGAGTTGTCCTTGGTATCTTTGCTGACTTGATTCATGACTGTGTGGAGGTTTACATGGACGATTTTACTGTCTATGGTAACACCTTCGAAGAAGCCCTAAGTAACCTGGAGAAAGTCTTGATTCGCTGCCAAGAATCAAATTTATCCCTCAGTCATGAGAAATGCAAAATGTTACTGACTGAAGGGATTGTGTTGGGTCACCATCTGTCTGCTGAAGGAATTAAAGTTGACCCAGCCAAAATTGAGGTGATAGTTAATCTTCCCTCTCCAAAAACCCAGAAAGATGTGAGGAACTTTTTGGGGCATGTTGGTTATTATCGTCGATTTATCGAAAACTTCACAAAAATAGCCATCCCCATGTTTAAACTGTTGACAAAAGATACAGAATTCTGTTGGGATGATCATTGTCAGAGTGCTTTTGAGGATTTAAAAGCGAAATTGTCCATGGCACCTATTCTCAGAGGACCAAACTGGTCCCTTCCTTTCCACATCTCAACTGATGCCTCAGACACTACTTTAGGAGGAGTGCTTGGGGAAAAGGAGAACCAACAGAATTATACAATCTATTTTACCAGCAAAAACCTTACCCCCCCTGAATTGAACTACACAGTAACAGAGAAATAATTTTTAGCAGTAGTTCATTCCATCAACAAGTTTCGTCACTACATTACTTGATATGAGGTTTTTGTCCACACTGACCACTTTGCAATCAGATTCTTGATGAACAAACCAGTCACTACTGGTAGAATCACCCGATGGCTTTTGCTGCTCCAAGAATTCAACATCACCATAGTTGATCGGCCAGGGAAAGAGAATGTAGTTGCAGATTTTCTTTCTCATATTCCCCAAGATAGTACTGATATCCCAGTGAATGATAACTTTCCTGATGAACATTTGTTTGCAGTAGCTGCCAAGACCCCTTGGTTTGCAGATACAACAAATTATTTAGCTACAGGAAGGTTACCAGCTCACTTATCACCAC
>ML779391.1:982976-1087878 GCA_009831015.1 Picea engelmannii
AATTTGCATACTAATAGTTTGAACTAAGGATACCTTGATTACTCCATAATGTTTCATCATTTCCACGACCTGTACCTAATGAACTAACCCACCATGACATTTCATATCATAAAAATGCACCACATTCCCGGAGCTGAGTTCGAAATGACTCATATATAATCATACTCTGCACTTATGTATGGCTATCATCATTTTTCCACACGCCATCGATCCCCACGACAATTCAAATATTCTCATATGATTTCTCTCCCGACTACATTCCCCATCACATTTTCTCCCTTCGCCGCCCTCGTCCAAATTTCGCTACTCACCCATATACCTCCGCTGTGATATCAAGTGTAACCATGGTGGAAAATCGCCATGAACCAGAGACATATGCATACCTAGAGGTTATTCCAGAGTATGAGGCAACCGGAGGTATTTTTAAAAAAGCAGGTTGGGAGCCATTTCTGAAGAAATTCGATGGATATAACGATGCAATTACGCTCCAATTTGCTTTGCATTTTGAGGGTGGGTTCGCTAAAGTGGGAGAGCTTGAGTTCGAAGTCATGAAGAAGTTCATTTCAGAGGCAATTCAATTGCCCACCACTGGCCAGAGATGGACAAAGGGCCAGCCTGTTGACAAACAGCTCTGCACTCAACTTTTGAAACCACAGTACCAGGAAACACAGTGGTCCGAGGGAACATCGCGGTCATGGTTGGAACCACAGTGGGCTCAATTGTTAGCCATCCTCCAATGTTACCTCACATGTGAAGGGTGGTACACCATCGTATTTCCCTGCCATGCCTGACTCCTGTTACACTTCAAAGGTAATCGTCTGAACATACCTTTATTTCTGTTGAAAAGTTTGAAAAAGATGGCCGAACATGTACGAAAGGCCAAAGATTTTCGTGGAAGTCTATTTCATTTCAGTCTTGTTAAGATTTTGATTAAGTCTGCACTGTCCAAGAGGCAAGAAACGTGGGATATGTTCACTGTAAAAACCCTAGCCTCTGCCAAGTCTAAAGATAGGAGTGTTAAGCTTTCTCCCCCACGGAAGAAGTTGAACGCTAGGAAAAAGAGGGTTAAAACCCCGACCAAAGTCCATGATAAACCTAAAGACATACCCGATAGCACCATTGAACCTAGTACTAGAGACCCTGATCCAGAACATGCTCATGGGTCTGAAGGAATGGAAACCAATGATGAAACCATGAACAATACTACCCCTATAGAGGCACATGCCGAAATTCCGAGTTCTTCCCTAGCTGCTGAGAATATAATTGATGTGGAGGAATTGGCAGAGTTGACTGGCAAACCTAGGAGGAATCCAAAAAGAAAATGCAAGAGAACATTGTCCGGTATGGATAATTCTGTGCCCAGTTACCCACCACAGGAGAGGTTAGAAAGTGTGGATGATCAGGAGGAGGCTCCAGAGCCTTCTGAAATGACTTGGACTCTGTCCCAATTCATTCGAAAAAACCGTAAAGTGGATTGGCAGGCTACTGTGCCCAAAGGAATTGAGCAGAACGAGCCAATTCAAGTAACAACAGGTACCCCTTCTTGGATACAAAGAGAATTCACTCCTGAACCCGATCCAGTTGACACTTCTGCACTCAGTCCAGATCATCCAGATCCAGTTGACACCTATGAACGAAGTCCAAATGAATTCACTCCCGAATTCAGTTCAGACCATAATTCCGATAGAGTTAACACCCCTGCTCAAAGCCCAGATGAGTTCACTCATGCATCTAGTCCTCAACCACAACCAGGGCAGGATCAAACATTTGAAACCTATTGTGAAATTTCCTCCAGTCGGTCCTTGAAACCAATGGTAGCAAGACTAGAAGGCAGGAATAACAGGTTAAAAGAGAAGCTACATGAGTACACTGTATTGGATCGACATATAAAAATAGAGAATGAGCTCATGAAAGTCAGGGTGACTAATCTCTTGTCCAAAATTGAAAGGTTAAAACTGAGGAATAAGGGTCTTTTCCGAAGGAACAGGAAACTACAAAAGACTACCAGAAAGCATATCATAATCAAACGAGTCCTCAAGAAAGAAATCAGAAATATGAAGAAACAGGAGAGGCTACAAATGTTGGTTGCAGCTGCTGCAACCCTTTGATTGCTACCAGTCTTTGACTTTTTGTTGCCTGAGGACAGGCAAAGACTTCAGTGCGGGGGCATGTTGGTCTCCAGTTTTGATCATGTTTTTGCCTATATTATATCACAAAGACCCCCATTTCCATACCCAGTACCACCCCTTCTGGCTTTGTTTTGACACAGTTGACATCTCTTTACCACTCAATGGGGTTACTCAAGGTATCTTTACGTTTCAAGTTATTTTTATGTATTTTGCTGCTTTAAATTAACATTGAAACTAATGTGGCTTGAGTTAGGTACCATATCTCTTTTAAAACAGGATTGCCAGTACTAGGTACCAGCTCGTACCCCGTGGGGATACCAACGAAGCTGCTAAAAGATTCACGCGTTATGGCCAGAGCGGGAGACAATGCAAAATACATGACAGATGGAGTCATCGCTCATATGATGATTGAAAGCACAATGATAGAACTGAGTCGTTAGTATTTCATGATTCACATTTTGTGACACTACGTGTCATGAAGATGTGAAGACCGTTTTTAAACTTGATTTCAAGCTATTTTCGGATCAGGGGATCCGTTTGAACTTATGTATTTTTGCTTTAGACTGTTATGGAGGAGGATCTATATATAAACATAAGATCACTCCTAAGAACCGGTTGGATTATGCTATGTTATGGAATACATTTCTGAATATAATATATCTTGCGTTATGTTACTGTACTTTCATACGATTTAAGTTGTTTCTTTAAGCAAATGGAACGTGAAGTATACATAGTGGTTGCGTAGAATGATCTAGTTAGTTCTGGTTCTTCCTTTCGGCGTTTGCACCTTTTGGTTGGGCCTGCCAAACAGGTTCAAGTCGCTGTTGTTCTCTGCATTAAATTTAGTTTATTTCAATATCGTAGTAATTGCATACATGTTAGTTTATTGAGTTTTGGAATTAAATGTTCAGCTCATTGATTGATTATTCTTCAACTGTATCGTTTACAGCTTATTAAATATCCGCTACATTGATGAGTATCAGAGCATGGTTGATTTCTGTAGAGTTTAGAGCATGAGCTAGGTTTGTTTTGATTCCAGTTTTTGATCTGACCATAACTTAGAGTTTGAATGTGCTTTGCTTTGTTAGATAACTAGGCTACTCTGTTCTGTTAGATAGTTAGGTTGCAATTAACTTAGAGGAAGCTTCTGGTACCAATAGGGTAAGTAGGGTGTTTCTCTGTTTTCCTGTAGACAAATTTAGATTCATTTTTGATGTTCAGATTAAATGCATTTTAGGAAATACTCTTTCTGTTGTGGCTTAAATAGAAACAGTGATGATAGATGATTAAAAGTAGTGGTAGAATAGTCTTGGGAAATCACACTTTTGAGTAGAAATAGAAGCACCAGCATTTAAGCATATGACTGTTTTCTGTTGATGACTTAAATAGGAGATGCTAAGTTTCAGGATAGTCATTAGGATCCAAGTTCTCAGAGTGAGTTTGTGTTTTCTTCTAAAGATAGTTTTTAAGTAGGGCTTAGAATCTTACCCGCACATATAGTGTAGCAGCTCGAAGTTTACTTACCCTGGTTTGACAATTCAGTGTTTCAGGTCATTAAAATCTTTAATATTGCAGCCTGACACTAGACTCATGTATCCCACTTCATTTGAGTGATGTATTGCTTGTATTGGGGATGAGAAGGAACCTTGTCTCTATTTAAGCCTTAGAGGAAAAAGGATACAAGGTTTCCTTCTCTGATGGAAAATTTCTTGCATAGCACAAGAACTCTAGCATGGATTCAACCAATGTAATTGGTGTTCAAGAAGACAACTTGTACATATTGACAATTCATCTAGTTCAGGATCTTGTACACGATTATATCAGTTTGAGTGAGCTTTTCACATGAGACTTTCTCACTTACATTATATAGCTCTTCCCTCTCTGGGGAAGATGGTGACAAAAATTACAGTACTTCATGTTGTGCATGATGGAATTTGCAGAGGTTGTTCTCTTGGAAAGAATGCCAAGGGGACATTTTCGAGCAATGATGACAGATCCAAATGGATTTTGGATCTGGTACATTCATATTTTTGTGGGCCTATGATGGTTGCTTCCTTGAGTGGATAATTATACTATGTGATTTTCATTTGTGATCACTCAAGGAATACATGGATTTACTTCTTGAATTCCAAGGAATTAGAAGAATTCCATGACATATTTCAAGAATTTAAAGCTCAGATTGAGAACCTGACCGAAAAGAAGATTAATACCTTGAGATCAGATAATGGAGGAGAATATAACTCCAAGTGTTTCATTGATTTCCGCATTAAGGAAGGGATCTAGAGGGAGTACATTGTTTCTTACAACCCTCAACATAATGGGGTTGAAGAAAGGAAGAACATGTCTATTATGGAGGAAACTAAGGCAATGATCCATGATCAAATTTTACTGATGTTTCTTTGGGAAGAAGCATCCATGACCGCAATATATGTTAAGAACAAAATTCCTCACAAGATTTTGAGGAACATGACTCCTGAAGAGGATTTCACTGGAGTTAATCCCCAAGTAGGACAATTTAGGATATTTGGGTGTCCAGTCTACATTCATGCACCCAAGGAGAAAAGATCAAAACTAGAACCTTTTGGCAGGAAGGGCACATTTGTTGGGTACAGTGAATCATCGAAGGCATATCAGATCTACATCTTAGGTCAGAGATAGATTGAAGTGAGCTAAGATGTTTCCTTTGAGGAGGAATTTTCCTTCAGAAAATCGAGAAGGTCTCACATAGAGACTAACAATGAGAGGGAGGAAGAGATGGTGTCTTCCCCCCATCACCCTTTAGCAGTACAAAGAGAGCCAGTCGAGCCAGTAGAGACAATTGGGCCTGTTGATCCTGTTGATCTAGTACATCCTATTGATGTTCCCAGAGATACTACAGTAGGTTGGAAAAGGCCTGCCTAAGCTTGTCAGAACTTGCAGGAGGCAGATGGACATGCAACTCCTCATGGAACTTTTAGAGAAAGTAAGAGACCTCATAGATTCTCAAGTTATATTTCATCCATGATCCACATCATTGATTCATATCCTTCCAGTTATGAGGAGGCATCTATTTAGCCAGTATAGAGGGATGCCATGATGGAGTAGTATTGGTTCATCATGAATAATGATGCATGGGATATTGTTTCGATAACAAAAGGGAAATTTGTTGTGACTTCCAAGTGGATTTACAAGATAAAACATGCATTTGACAAGAGCATTGAGAAACACAAAGTGATATTTTTGGCCATAGGATTCTCTTAGGTGGAGGGAATATACTATGAGGATAACTTTTCTCCTGTTGCTCGATATACCTCCATTTAGACAATTATTGCAATTTGCTTCAACCTTGGGTTGGAGATTACATCATATGGACGTGAAGACAACCTTTCTCAATGGTGAGATTGAGGAAGAAGTGTATATCGAGAAGCCATATGGTTTTTTGATTCATGGGAAGGAGTCATATGTGTGTAGGTTGAATAAATATCTGTATGGACTCAAGAAGGCCCCTCGTGTTTGGTATCCAAGGATTGATGGATACCTGATGAGTTTGAGTTTCATTAAGAGTGTTGATGATGCCAACCTATACTATAAGGTTGTTGATGGTGAGTCCCCGATTTTGATCCTGTACATTGATGATTCATTTATTACCATAGCAGAGCATCTCATTACTTGGTGAAAGCATGAGTTGGCTTCTGAATTTGAAATGAAGGATCTCAGAATGATGCATTACTTCTTGGGACTTGAGGTATGACGGTGAAATGATGAGATCTTACTGATTCAAGGGAAGTACACAGTTGATATCTCGAGGAGATTTGGTATGATGGACTGTATGTCCATGACCACATCAATGGTGATGAATCTAAAGAATTCGAGTAAGTCTTCTTTCAATTCAGACTTGATTGATCCGACTATGTATTGACAACTGATTGGATCACTGATTTAACTGGTTAATACTAGACCTGATATTTTCTATGCAGTGAATGCACTTAGCCAATTCATGAGTCAGTCGATAAAGATACATTGGGTGAATTCGAATTATGTGTTGAGATACTTACACGGAAAAGTTGGATATGGCCTGAGATATGCTTCCAATATTGACATGAAATTGCAAGGATATGCCGATTTAGATTGCGCAGGGAGAAAAATTGACAGGAAGAGCACCTTTAGATGTTGCTTCAACCTAGGATTTTCCATGGTTTCCTGGTGCAGTAGGAAGAAAATTTTTGTGGCCTTGAGTACCACAAAATTCAAGTACATTGTAGTATGTACCGCAGTACGCAAAGCATTGTGGCTTCACAAGCTCCTTGCAAGATTGTTTGGTCAAATGTTGGATTCCACCGTGATACATTGTGACAACCTGAGCTGTGTAAATCTCTCAGAGAATCCAATATCTCATGACAGTACCAAACATGTTGAGAATGAGTATCTTCCTACCAATGAGCAGATCACATGTGTTCTCACCAAGACCCTTGCCAGGTCAAAGTTCATGTACTTTCATGATAAACTTGGCGTGAAAGAGAATGCCTCTCTTGCTAAGAGGGAGTGTTAATGATTGCAGTTTCATGATACATTCTTTAGGTATTATCCCCAAAGCAGTGAGCTAGGTCGACCTGTTCCTTCTCCTTATCTTCTCCTCGATGGACTAATATGGGTCGACCTGAGATGAGTATTCTCCTTGGTTGTGCTGGGATGGGTATTCTCCCCAGGTGGATGGGCTAGGTCTATCTATGGGGATTCTCATGATCTTCTCCCCATATCGAGATGGGTCGACTTGGAAAATGCTCCTCTAAGACAGAGTTGAGCATGAAACTTGTCAGAGTAGTGGCAAGTTGTCCTAGGGTGGCACCCAACGTTGCATGGGAGAAGACCATGTGGATATGTCACTTGGGAGTTGACCAAGTGGACACGTCATGAGGGAGAATACCTTGACGATGATGATGACTTGTCCTAGTGGGTTGTAGCCCCTAGAAGAGATGAGAATGCCCACACTGGGTGAAAACATATGTGACATATTGATGCAACCTTTCACTATGATTCCCAAAGAAAAGAATCCCAACATCTTGTGTATAATACCTAAACAACTAAAGTCGGACTGGATGAAGAGACACCTTTTGGACAAGATAAGTTCACATTGGACTTGTATAAATAGAGAGATCTATCTCTCATTTGTGGTCATATCGCTTGGATCATTTTATCTCTCTTGGGTAGCGCTCTCTTGGACTATCTTTCTCTCTTGTGTAGTGCTAGCTTCTTGGATTTCTAGCGCACTTCTTCTTTGGATATGGTATTTTCTCTTGGAAAAATTATTATCTACTGAAAGGTTGTTGTTGGGTTTTTCTCCCTTGAGAAGAAGGGTTTCCTAGGATATATCTTGTGTATCTTGTGCATGATTATCTTCTTGTGATCTTGGATATAATATATATATATATATATATATATATATATATATATGGTTATGATTTATTCTTGATGATTCTTATGCTATTGTAAATGTAAAAGAAAGTCAACAAATTCAACAAGTATAAAAATTAAACAATACTATCATAAGAAATATAACCTCAACACATCTTTATTAAAGTCATATCATTTCATCAACATAATTCAATGGAACCACATGTTAACATAACATAACATCATATGTAAATACCATAGGGATTTTGAGATAGCATAGCATCATGAATAATCATTTCAACACATAACACATGTAGAGCAATAAAACACCATGAACATTCTTACCATGATTCATCAACAAAATCAAATTCACTAGACTGCATAAACAATGAATATCAACTATTAGATCTAATGCATGAAATATCATGAAAAAATCCATGTAGAACATGGCTCTACTTGGTTAAGATTGATGGCTTAGGATGGATCATCAAAACTATGAGTGTCATGTTCTCATCAAGAAACTGATTGTTTTTCGATAATAATTTCCTCTTCTTTCAACAAGAAAGTTGAAAATTTATGGGGTAGGTATAATCACCCTATCAGTATGCTCAATTTTTCATATATTTTTCTTATTTGAGTAGATCATTAGACTTTCAAGTAATCCCCAAGTCCTAGATCCACAATCTCTAAGAATGTGTTATTTCCTGTGTAGTGGAATTTGGTAAAATTCAACATTAAACTATTACTAGCCTAACTAGCTTGCCTTAAATCATTGATATTTAAATTATTGATTTTGTATATCCTTTGATCATTATCCAAGGTTCTTACATCACTCTACATTTTTTTCTTACTCATTCAAGGACCGCTATACCCAATATCATGTAAAGACTAGGTCTTCATTGTTTACGTTTTTGTCGCACTTAAACCACTTGCATAAATGAATAGTTAATCCCTATCGATATATATTTACACGTAATTATCCTTGTTCACCCTCAAAATATTGATTCATCTAGTCCAAAAACATAACTCATCATTAACATACAAGCTTCTTACTCTTCAAGCTAGGTGTTTTCACATAAATCTCTAAGACTTGACCTATCACATTGTCTATTTCATTTGACGTTGAAGGTCTATAACTTGGAAGTAGACAATTGTTATACTTAAACATTTAAAGATAACCTTTTCTCTAGTCTACAACCAATTGTGATTTCTCTAGTTCACAATTATCTATCTTGATGCCTTAAAATTATATAGGTCATCACTATCACATTTATTCATCATTCATGTTTCTCAATCCATGCATTAATATCCTTAAGAGATCTTTCCACTTGAGAGAGAGAGCCCCCTTTACTATCCTCACATAAATTATCCCTAATCTTTATTACATTTTTTCAGTTCCCCTAGTACTTAAATGTTATGCATTAGGTATATTCCTTAAGGGAGTCATCTGAGATTTAATTAACTTCACTAATCCTAACAATTCCATATTATTGTGATTCAAATTGGACACCATGTTCACTATCACAAATTTTTACTGGCTAGGAGAATATTGTCTTTATGCTAAAGCATTTCCCTTTTCCACTTGTGAAATTTTCACAATTTTTTTTTTGTCTTCTTCATTCCCATCCTATAAAAATACATGGATTTAATACCTCTTTTATCTATTGTCTCCATACTTTATATAGTTCCTTAAAATAACCTTCATTGTTATCATGATCATTTAACTTCATTGACTGACTGACAAGATTTTCTTCTTGATAGGCATCATCTTTATTTATACTTTATAGGTATTCTTATCAATCCAAAATATTCTATCATGTTCTAGGGTAATATACTACTTGTTGTTTCCTTACAACATTTTTACTACAAGTGCAATCCCATCCTTCATTTGTGAAACTTTCACTCAACTCATCTTATCATCTTAGTGAAGTATATGGTTATTACTCTCTTTTATGTTCATATTATCTTGCCAAGTTGGTTATGGTTACAAGGACTACCATTCATTATCATCATTAGAAAATTTGTGAGTTCATCCTTTTCCCTTCCTCCATAGATAACTTCATCAAATATATATTGCTAACATTAGGGATGAAACTTAGAAACTTCCCTTCATTTCTTAAAACCCTTGTCTTTTTGTACTTATTTTTCCATCTTCTCATTCTAACAATAGGTTTAATATCTTAAGATTTATTTTTTTCAGTTTGACTTCATTTCATATGTATTTTTAGTGAATTGTACTACTATTATCTCAATTTGATCATCATCATTTCTTCACATCTTCCGTGAATAGCTAGTGTCTTCTTTACTTCCTCAAGTTACCTTGGTTAGTTTTGCATGTAATGTGACTATATATTACTTCATATCTGATACCATCCTTTTAGTGTCCATAGTTAAGTCTATAAGTTTCTACTATCGAGCACTTAAGATACTTCTTGATTCTTCTCATGCACTCATTAGTGCATGTCCATAACATAATTATGTTATCTTCTTACTTGATTATGAGCACTTGCATGCACTTGATTATGAGCAATTGCATGCTATAGGTAGAATATTGAAGAATTTCATCATCCCATTTAGACTAATTATATATTGCTTCTGATTTCTTGATGTATGGGATTTCCTACCAAAAATATTTCAAAGTTATGTTGGAGATACAAATTTATTCATATCCTCATTATGGTTTTAGCATACAAATGTCGAGAGGAAAGTCATGCCTATATTCTATGGAAATAAGTTGTATCTTCTCTACACTTTATATCATATGTTTCAAAATTATTTAGTCCATTTTAGGAGGGATGAGATTTCCCCATATAGATATTAAGTCTCATGGTATAGTTTCTATGGATCATCCATGCATATTACATCAAAAAATCCTATTAATAATCATCCATGCATATGCATATGCATATGCATAATACAATTCATTTCCTACCACTGGTATGAAAACAAAGAAGATGGGAGAAAAAGAATAAAGACTCATCCTATAGAGATCCAGGGAGATGAATGTCAAATTTTCCTTTCTCATACATTGCTAACTCTAATGCACTCCACCTAGGGTTTCCATACTTTCTTTTGTTTACTCAAGAATGTACTGGGTCACTTGTATTGGACCCAAGGTAGTCATGAGGATATCCTTGTCGCCTTTGGAAGCTCACTGAATTGTGCCTAAATGAAAGGTGGTCTAATTATTAGAAATCTTCACTTAATAATTTATAACTCCAAACTAGACTCTAGTTTCCTTATAACTGCCACTAATCATATCCCAAAATATACCATCTCCTTGAGATGGATTTGTAAAATATCTAGGAGATCAATGATGTGTGATATTTCACTCTAGACGATACAATGGGATATCCTTGGGGATGTTGTTTCCCCTGTCACTGATAGTGCATGAAAATGATAAAATAAACTAGATGCAACTTAAAACAATTAAAAGATGGCACATATGCATTAAACCCTCATGAAATAGGAACATTCAACAAAAACAAATTGGGCTGATTTTCTCTCCAAGGACAACGTTCCATCAAAAGAGTGAAGTGGAGAGCTCAAAACAAGGTGGGGAAGCCTGATATAGATAAATTTTCACATTTGTCATCAGATTTTTATTCTATGTCCTTTTCTCCATTGTTTTGAAACAATATTGGAAAATTTAAGAGATCAACACCGCTTTCATGAATATTTTCTTCAATGTCTTGATCTTGTTGCATTAACTATTTCCATTTTCACTTCCTTTATTGCTTCAATAAAAATCTTATATTCATGGGAAAATCATTTCCATAGTATCTAAAAACGATGACATCATTTGGAGACATTTCTTGAGAAATTTTATGAAGGAATTTCATAAATCTAAAAGTGAAATCTTTAACTATATCTTTCTCATTCATCCATATTTCAACCAACTTCAAGAAAAAAGAATATGGATCTTTCCTTGGGAAATATTTATCAACAAATAATTTTTCTAACATGTTCCAACTAGTGATGGTACTGGGAAACAATGAATAAAACCATTCACTAGCAGTTCCTTTTAGAGTTAAGATAAAAAAAATCGACATGCAACATCATCTTTAGCCACATTATAAATATCACAAACACTATAAAATTTAACCAAATGCTTCTCCACATCCTCTAAAGCATTTTTGAAGAACATGGGAAACTTCTCCGTGGAAATAATTGGCATGGTATGAACCTCTCCTTGCAAATTGAGGGGAATTTTGTGCAATTGTTTCTTTCTTTGAGAACCTTCTCCCTTTACTATAACTTGAAATTTTTTTGTTGGGATTGGTGGGGAAGGAAAAATATCATCACAACATCAAATAAACTCCTTGGAGGAGTCATCATACATATCTTCTTGAAAATTTGGAATCTTTTTAGTGGATTCACCAGGGCATCTTTTTTCAAAATCCAAAATTTTAATACTGGAGTTACGAGGGAGCTCATCTTCCCAAATCTTGGATGGTTCTTTGGTTTTATAAAACTTGGAATACCTAACTTGTTTTCATAACTCCAATAACATATCTTCAATACCACTTGATGTTGCTTGAATGAGGTTTTCAAGAATCCAATTCATCTTAAATCAATCTTCCAAACCTTTTTCCTAGACTCAAACCAGAAAACTTTAGTTTATCAATAATATCTGATCCTAGAAAGTATTATATTTCTTGAAAATAAATCGCTCCCCAGTATGGTCGCCAAACATGTTGATCTCTAAGGCTATCAAAGTCTTTAAAACAACCTGACAAGGAATAATTCATCTACATTTTTAAAGAGGTGGTACTCTTCTATATGAATAATATATAGAATTAAAATAAAACTTGATAATGGACCATGTTTATTCTAATAAAAAAAACACTCATAAGGAAAGAAATGATTGAGATAGGACCAAGATTATTCACATGAATATTTACAATATCATACAAGATTTAACATATTGTACAAAATTGTCCATTTAAAAATAAAATTGGAATCCTCACAAGAAACATTTACATCATAGCATAAAGTAAAAATACCATTTGGAAAAGTGAAAGTAAATGGCCACATATGCAAAGAACTTAAGATGATGTTTCATTGAAAATATAAAAGAGTGATGGTCACACACTTGAAAATTAATCTTAAAACTCAAACTCTGAAAAAAAATCAGTAGTCATGATTCCAAAATAGTTCTATGGGAACCTAAAAAAATATACAACTATCTTTAAAAATATTTGTAATATTCATAAAAGTAAAAGGTGTTTGTCTAAATGGACTGGGATTGGGGCTCCCGTGGACCATTAAATAGAAGAAAGAAAGATAAATAATTAGAAACCAGTCTTAGGTTTTCACAAATCATGAAACAAATAAGATCGAGGAATCACTAACTGAGTGAAAGAAACAAAAAGGAAGGACAAATGTAACATATGCTTGACTTACTGATAAGGAAATGCTCTCTCTCTCTCTCTCTCTCTCTCTCTCCCCCTTTTCTTGTATTGAATCTTGATGCATATATATCTTTGGGCTTGAATTTTTTTGATGGAACAACTTCATGTTAGTTATTCGGGAACAATTATCTTCAATAACTATTTTTTGAGGCAATCTTTGATACATTATTTTAATGGTTGAACCATTATGTTTCACCTCATCTGGAGCGAGTAGAATTCTTAAATCGATATTGTTTAATAAAATATAAATGAATACTTAAATTCATTTGTAAACATAAACTTGAATATCCATGCCTCAATCTGGGACTCACTTCATACATTTATGAGCTTGTTTTAATAATCCATTTTCCGAAAATGACTTGTTGCTAAGATAAAAATAGTCACAACTATAATTTAACTTTTTGGGCAAATGTCATTCTAGCCATGGAAACCTCTTCTAAGTTGTTATTCATATCTCTACCTTTCCAACGAGCTCTCATTTTATCAATTTGGACACTGGGATAAAAAATTATGACCTCTGGGAGATAGAGACTCAACAACCGTTAAATCAATTCTCCATGTGAATCTTGGCCCTTGATTTGAAAATCCACCTTATTTATCCCACATGCAATGTGAGAAGGTACTAATTACATGTTTGTAAAGAAATGACATCTTATATCGTTTGTGTGTGAAGTAGAGAGAGCCATTGAACCTTCCATAGTTCATGCATAGTACAACTTTTGGTTGCCACCTCATCACCTAATCATCATGTCAAGTCATTGCCCAGTAATATGTGTCCAAATCATACCATCCAAGTGTCACTCGGGGGTAGGTCCACTTCACTTCCATGCTTCCACATTTGATAAGTCCACTTCACTGCCACATTTACCAATATGTCAAAGAAGGGGGGAGGGGAATAAAACTTAGAAAAAGATATGAGATAGGATTCAAATAATTTCATGAAATAATATATCGGGAGAATAAACTAAAATATGTGTAGAGAAATAGGAAAATGCACTTGTAAGGATAAATACAAGAGTTTAACACTTAGTAAATATTAGTAAAAATAGTTTGGAGAATAATATAAGTGTTGAATATGTTATGTGAAGGTTGTAGTATGCAAAGGTAAGTGTGTACATTGGAAGGTATGTGAGAGGGAGTCTCCACACAATAAAACCCAATAAATATTGAAAAATCAACTAAGTGTTGAAACACCTTAGTTCATGTGTGGAGGGAGGTTTGGTAGTGCAAAGGTGGGAGTGTGTAGGTGTAAGGATATGTAAGGTTCTTCACACAAGAGAGGATAAAAAAATGACTAAGTATGGAAAGTTGAGTATGGAGGGTTAAGATAGTTACAGAAGATGAAATGAGAGAAAGGAAAATGGGTAAGTATGGGGTATGGAGAGCAATGTTACAAGAACCGAACTGAAACCGATAAAACTGGATAGTCCAACCGGTTATGATCCCCCACCGGTCTGAACCACCCCATCAAACTACCCCTAACCAATTCCTTATGGAACCAGTGTTTTTGCCTGAACCAGCCGGTTCCGTACCGGTTCCATGAAGATGACCCATGGCCAAAAAAGGTAGGGGGAATTTAGATTTTTTTTTAAATTTAGGGTTGGGGGCATGCATGGGAAGATTCTATCATTTTCTAGAGACCCTAATGAAGCTATAAAGGCAACCCCACCCCTCTCTTTCACTCACACTATTCATTTGGGTTCTCTTGCGTTTTTGAGCTAAGTGTTTTTATTGAGTTTAGAGAGCTGATTGCAGGGTTGATTTGGAGAGGTTGCTAGGCTGATTTGGAGAGGTGATTGTTGGGCTCATTTGGAGAGTTATTTTTCCTCTTTTCTTGAAGGTGATTTGGAGAATATTGGGAGCATATTTGGAGCTATTTTGGAGCATATTTCTTGGGTAGATTTGGAGCTTATTTCTTGGGCAGATTTGGAGCTTGTTTTCAAGGTATGTAAACTATTCACTTACTCCCCTTAAATTTTTTGTTGTTTTCTCTATAAAAAGTATTGTTGTTTTCTCCTAGCAATTAAAAAAACATAGGGTTTTTATTTGTTTCCATGGCTCCTAAATAAAAGAAGGATCCAACATGGCTTCATTGCCAATTGATTGATGGGGTAATGGTTTATAATTATTGCCAAAAGGAGGTTGGTGGGGAAGGTATTCATAGGATCAAACAACATTTAGCCAATGCAAGGGGGAATATAAAACCATGCTTGAATATTTCTGATGAACTAAAAGCTGAGATGATGGGCCTTATTAAAGGATTTCAAGAAGATAAAGCCAAGAATAAGAAGGTTCAAAAAGAGGTGGGGAGAAGTAGTGGTAGAAATCGATTTGATAATGATCCTCGAGATAGAGTGCCTAGTTTTTAGGAATCCTCTGGTTTCCCAATCCCTGGGCATGATCCTTATACCAATCCTAGGGAATAAGTAGAACATGTTGGTGGAAGTGGTGCTGGTGCATCAACATCCAAAATGCCTCGTGGTAACCTTGAATCATTTTTTTTACCCCGCACTACCCCTGGTTCTCAGCCCACTATTGATGCCAAATGGAAGAATATACAAAGGGAGGCTTCTTGGGAATGCATTTCTAGGTGGTGGTATGATGCAGACATACCTTTCAATGCTGCAAGTTCTTTTTATTATCAACCTATGTTGGATGTTGTACATTCATGTGGATCGGGATTCAAGAGACCTGGTTATGAGGATATTAGGGGGAATCTATTAAAAAATGAATTTGAAAGAGTAAAGGAATACCTCATAGAGTTCAAGGAGTCATGGTCTAAAACAAGGTGCACAATCATGTTTGATGGATGGACTGATAAGCGATCCCGCACCATTCTTAACTTCCTTTTTTCTTGCCCTAAATGAACTATGTTCCTTAAATCAGTGGATGCATCTAATCAAGTGAAAGATGAAAATTTACTATTTCGTATTTTGGATGAAGTAGTTGAGGAGGTGGGGGTGCATAATGTTGCATAGGTTATCACAGATAATGCCACAAATTATGTTTCAACTGGAAGGATGTTAGAGGAAAAGCATCGTACCATTTGGTGGACTCCATGTGCAACCCATTGTTTGGAACTCATGCTTGAGGATATTGGGAAAATTGAATGGGTGAAAAAAATAGTGGAACAAGGTAAAAGAATAACAAGGTACATTTACAACCACTCAAGGGTTTTAAACCTTATGAGAAAAAACACTGATGGAAGAGAGCTTGTCAGGTCATCTATCACACATTTTGCAACAAATTTTCTTACGTTGCAATCCATGATTGATCAAAAAGCCAACCTGAGGAAGATGTTTTATTGTGATGAGTGGAATGCATCTCAATGGAGCAAGAAGGCCGAAGGAAAATAGATTGTTGAAAAAGTGTATTAGAAAGCATTTTGGAAAAGGGTAGAGGAGATAGTGCTATTTAGTGCACCTCTTGTGAAAGTCTTGGGAATGGTGGATGATGATAAACCAGCCATGGTTTTTTTTTATGAGGACATGGATCAAGCCAACGAGGAAATAAAGAAAGCATATCAGGGTAAAAGGAAAAAGTATCTTCATTTGTGGAGAATCATTGATGAAAGGTGGAATAAACAACTCCATCGGCCTTTACATGATGCAGGATATTACTTGAATCCTAGGTAAGTAGTAAGTAATTTCAAAGTTTTTAAGAGATATTATTAAATTTTAATTTGAAAATGTTTAAACTTTAGCTAATGTTTCAAAGTTCAAACTCATTGACTCTTAAGTTTTAACTCTTTTAAAGGCACCATTACACAAAATATTTTTAAGCAGATGGGGAGGTAAAAGAAGGATTATACAAATGCATTGAGCGCATGGTCCCTAATTCCAACAAACAAGATGAGATACACAACAAACACTTGCATTTTAATGAGAGTATTGGTACCTTTGGCATGACTATGGTTGTTCAAAGTAGAGCAAAATATCCACTAGGTACGTAATTGTAAAGTCTTTCAATTGTATTATTCATGGAAAAAATTAAATCAAACTTTCAAACTCCTTTGTTAAATCTTCTTTGTCTTTACATGTAGCTTATTGGTGGCAGCAATTTGGTAGAAAGTGCCATGAATTGCAGAAATTTGTAGTTTGAATATTGAGCCAGACATGCAGTGCTTCTGGGTGTGAATGCAACTGGAGTGTTTTTTAGTGTATACACACCAAGAAGATAAACCGTTTAGAGAAAAAACGGTTGATGTTGGTCAGTTTGCATAGGTTTTGTCATTAATTTCAAACTTGAAGCTGCATGATGGTTTGTTGAGAGTTCCTTCAGAATTCGGGAATCAAAGAAAGGAGGAGCTCCAACCTTCGACATCGTGATATGTGAAATTGCAAAACGCAAAGTCCCGATGGGATTAGGACCATCTAATCACGAAAGGTTGTGAGCCATCGATCGGAGCTCAAATTCCTGATGAGATCAGGACCATCTAATCACAAAAGGTCATGGGACCGTCGATTAGAGAAAAGTGGATATCGGGAAATCAAAAGTCAAAGGAAGGAAATGCGATAGCATTCCAACCTGCAAAATGCCGAAATGCGAAAATTCGAAATGCTGAAATATGAAAGGCTAAAATGTCGAAACATGGAACGACGAAATGCGAAACCATGACGTTTTAGAGTTTCAGATACTGGGAGTTGGAGGAGTCAAGAGTCGATACTCTTCATCACAGGAGTCCCGAAGTTGCGAAATGTGAAACGCCGAAATCCCAAAACAAGCACATCAACGAAGACTCCATTTCAGAGTTTCGTAGACCGGGAAATCAAAGATCAAAGGAACTTTAACCTTTGAAGTAGCGAACCCTGAAATGCCAAAATGATAAAATTTGAAATGCTGAAAGGGACTATTGTGAGTCTCGAAAACCCGAAAGGAAAAAACGCCAAAATCCCGTTAGCCGTTAGATTAAGAAAAGAAGGGATCAAATTATGAAGTTTTGTGGACCATTGATCAAGATCCATTTCGGGGATCGTGACTTGGAGTGTCGAGACACTTCATCAAAGGAATGCTGAAATGCCGAAATGCGAAACACATTTTAGTTAAGCCCGTGGTCATAGCCAATGTGCATATGGTTTAAGCACAAGTGTCTTGCCGAAGCGCTCGAGGGTTATTCTATGTTGAGACAAAACAAATGTATGATCATTGAACGATGCTAGTTAAATATTTAAATTGATTGTGTGGCTACTATTCTTCTTGAGGCCTTGACCAATAATGATCACTGTAAGGTAGTTATTCAGTTATTGTAACTAAATCTTTGAAGCCCGAGGGTTCAATTATACATGTTGATGATATAGGAAGATATATAAAGTGAATGTTGCAAGAAAATAATAGAGAGGATTATGGGAGATATATGGCTCTGTAAAATTTGAGGAAGAAGAAAAATAAAGGAGGGAAGACACATACACAGATTGATAAATCTAAGTGGTCTGGTCAAGAATGAATTGTGATATGAATATAAAAATAGAGAGGATTTAAATGCTTAATCTTTGACATAGAAGATAAAGAGTTGGTTTGCAGGTTCTTAGTGACAAAGAATGATTTCAGGGTGGTAGGGAGGAGTAAGGGGAGACTGTAAAAGTCTCCTGTACAAGTTGGTGCTTGTACATCTGGGAGTTGTAGCTTCCATTCAGTAGGTGCTGAAGAAACAGAGGTAGCAGCCTCATCTGGGTTGTAGCTCAAATAAAATAAGAATGTAAAGAGGAGTTGGAGCTTGCCTTTTATTCATAAGAAGAAGAGGTTTTTCCCTTTTGGGTTTCCTCATGAAAAATCACTGTGTCACTGTTTCATTTATGTGATTGTATATTTATTGGTTAAATGTATTACTGCAAGTTAAATGTTAAAGGCATGATTTATTGATTAATAAGTATTCTTCTTGTAAAATGAAAGAAATTTTATACAACTGATTCACCCCCCCCCCCTCCTCAGTTGACTTATCCTGTTCAACAATTGGTATAAGAGAAGGTTACTTCAAGATATCAGTTTAACCACTTGAAGTTTTTTATCATTCATAATGGATAAGAAGTTAGAATTTACAAAACATGGATTGCCTTTATTTGATGGTCATAATTATGCTTTTTAGAGTATCAGGATAAAGTTGTTTTTACAAACTCAAGGAGTAGATATTTGGAATGTTGTACTAAATGAATATAAAGTCCCAACAACCATTCCAATAGATGCTACAGGTAAGAGACTCTATGAGAGTAATTCCAAAGCTATGTATGCAATACTAGGAGGTCTAGTAGGGTCAAAATTTGTTAAAGTTATGCATTGTGCATCAGCAAAAGAAATATGGGATAAATTGAAAAATGTATATGAAGGAGACACTAAGGTAAAGAATGCTAAGATACAATCATATAGAATTCAATTTGAAAGCCTAAAAAACGGAAGAATCTGAAGATATAGCTACCTACTTTCTTCATATTGATGAAGTTGTTAATACCATGAGAGGTCTAGGAGAAACAATTAAAAATAATATTATTGTGAAAAAGGTACCTAGATCACTTCCTGCAAGATTTGATTAAAAAATGTCTGCATTAGAAGAAAGAACAGATCTTGATACTTTAGAAATGGATGAATTACATGGAATACTAACAACATATGAGATCAGAACCTCCGGTGAGAATTATTTCAGGAAAGAAGTAGCTTTCAAGGTAGCAAAGAAAGATAATAAAAAGGTTGAAGCATAAATCAACAGTCATGAGGAGTCAGAAGGTGATGTGGAAGAAGCAAATTTTGTTAAAAATATGAAAAGAGGTACTGGCAAGTATAAAGGTAAGATTCCTCTGAAATGCTTTGGTTGTGTTAGAATAAGACATTTTGCATCTAAGTGTCCTTACAATAAGCATACTGATAATGAAGGAGACAATGATACAAAACCTAATAAATTCAAGAATAGACATAAGAAGTTTTTTCAAAGAAAAAATTACAAAAAGAAAAGCCTGTGTATAAAAGATGACAGTGATATTTCAGAATCTGGTGAGAGTGATGACAGTTTAGATGTACAACTTTTTATGGCTATGGAAAAATAGGATGATCATTCTGGTGAAGAAGAAGAAGGTGAAGTTGATCTAGAAGCTGAACTGGTAAGTGCTTTAAGTGAATTAAGAAAAGTGAGAAGGGAATGCAAACATTTTAGAAGAGAAATTGAGAATCTAGAATTTGAATTACATAAATCAAATGGTTTGATTGATAGCACTGAAATCATGGTAGTTGACTTAAACTTAAAATAGAAGAGGCTAGAGTGACTGAAGAAGCTCTAACTAAAATGCTTGCAGAAAAGGATAAGGAAAATGAAGGTTTAAAAATTGAAGTAGTCTCTTTAAGAAAGAAAGTACAAGAAAATAACATGAATCAGAGTTCTCAAGTGTTAGATCAAATTATTAGTAGTCAAANATCAACATATGATAAGACTGGAATTGGTTATAAATCTACAGTAACTAATGGATGTTCTAGTTCAAGTGTTGAGAAAGCAGGTACAGAGGATAATCATGAGAAAATTACTAGCAAGAAGATGGAATCAGAAAGGCAAGAAGAAAATTAGGGTTCAATAGTGCATAGAAGAAGTTATGGAAGACATCAAAACAGGTTTGAAGGCCACTGTTTCTTTTGTTATATGTATGGACATAAGGCTGCATTTTGTAATAGTTTTTTAAGAAAGATAAATGCACATAACAGTCATGAAAGGTCTAATTTTGAATATGGAAGAGGACATGGTAAAACTAGTCAAAACAATATGAACTACTCTTACAACAGATTTGACACCTTAAGATATGAGACTGAATGTTACAAGTGTAACAAATTTGGGCATGTGTCAATAAATTGTCCTATGAGTTTTCAGAAATTTAATGAACGCACTTACACAGATCTGAAAACCAAATTTTGGAAAAAGAAAAGTGAAAATCTGAACATTGAAAAATGCACTATAGCTCTACAAGAAGAACACAAAGTAAAATGGGTTGTGGATAGTGGATGTTCAAAGCATATGAAAGGTATAAAACAACTCTTTGTTGAACTAGATGAAGGAAAAGAAGGTACAGTCACCTTTGGAAATGATCAATCAGCTAGGATAGTTGGAAAATGAACTGTATGTCTAAACAACAAGAAAATCATGGATAAAAATGTCTTATTGGTTGAGCAAATGGAACATAACTTATTGAGTGTAAGTCAAACCTATGATAAAGGTCTATTTATGATTTTTGATTCAAAATGATGTCAAATCAGGGATATAAAATCAAATAAACTAGTTGGAACAACCACAAGAACTTCAAGCAACATTTACATACTAAATGAAGAAAAAGAAAAATGTTATCTTGGGAGTGAAGATGAAAGTTGGTTGTGGAACAAAATACTTAGGCACATTAACTTTGAAAATCTAATTCAGTTGAATAAAAAGGAAGCAATAAGAGATTTACCTGTCATAAAGAATCTTTCAAGTTCTGTCTGCAAACAATGTCAACATGGTAAGAAAAATAGAGTTAAATTCAAAACCAAAGAACATTCAACAACTAAACCATTGGAAATAGTCCATGCTGATGTTTGTGGACCTATGAGAATAGAAGGGTTAAAAGGAGAAATATATTTTCTACTATTTTTGGATGACTTTACTAGAATGACATGGATGTTTTTATTGAAAAAGAAATCTGAAACTTTTAGTTGTTTTTAAACCTTCAAGGAGTCAACTGAAAATGAATGTGACATGAAAATTAAATGTTTAAGATCAGATGATGGAGGGGAATTTGTGTCTAAATAATTCAACAGATACTGTGATGAAAATGGGATAAGAAGACATTTTTATGTTACTGAAACACCTCAACAAAATGGAGCGGTTGAAAGAAAAAATATGACTATTATAGAGATGGCTAGAACTATGCTCAATGAATCTAAACTAAGTAATATACTATGGACTCAAGATGTTCATACTGTTGTTCACATTTTGAATAGAAGCTTGCTGAGAAACAATCATTTTAAGACACCCTATCATTTATGGAAAGACAGACCAACTAGTGTTAAACATTTCATAATTTTTGGCAGCAAATGTTATATCAAAAGAGTTGACAAGCATTTGGGTAAGTTGGAATCTAGAACAGATGAAGGTATTTTAGTTGGGTATTCCTGTTCAAGGAAAGCTCATAAATGTTACAACTTCATATTGAACAAAATAATTGAAGCCATAGATGTGAAATTTGATGAGTCCTCATTTTTTAAGTCTAAATCTAAAAAAAAGAATCATCAAATATATGAGATAGATGATAAGCATAAAATGAATGATGAGGTAAATGAAATAGAAGAAACTAAGGCTGCTGATAGTGAACAATTAATTCCTACTTTGACACATGGCACAACTCCATCCAAAAGCATGACTCCATCAAAGACTCCAAGCAAGAGAATACAGAAAAATCACCCTGAATAACAAATAATTGGTGACATAAATGCAGGTGTTGAAACAAGAAGTAGAAGGCAAGAATCCACCTCAACTCATGAAAAGGTATCTTTACTTTCTCTGATTGAACCCAAAAATATTGAAGAAGTAATTAAAGATGAGTACTGGATGAAAGCAATGAATGAAGAACTTAGTCAAATAGAAAAGAATAAGACATGGGAATTGGTTCCTAGACCTTTGAATAAGAATGTCATAGGGGATAAATGGGTTTTGATAAATAAGATGGATGAAGTGGGTAAAATAACTAGAAACAAGGCTAGATTGGTTTGTAAAGGGTATGCACAAGTAGAAGGAATAGATTTTGGAGAAAATTTTGCTCCTGTTGCAAGAATGGAGTCCATTAGACTGATTCTAGCTTATGCCAATTCTAAACACATTAAAGTTTACCAAATGGATGTAAAGTCTGCATTTTTGAATGGTGATTTAGAGGAAGAAGTATATATGGAACAACCAGATGGTTTTCAGGTACAAGAAGCAGAACAATATGTTTACAGGTTGAAAAAGGCATTGTATGGCCTGAAACAAGCACCAAGGGCTTGGTATTCCAAACTTGACAATTACTTGAGGTAGCAAGGATTCAGGAAAGGTAACACTGATAGTAATCTATATATTAAAGAAGAAAATGATATCCTGATCATTGTTGAGATATATGTAGATGATATCATTTTTGGTAGTGATGATAATAGGCTCAGTAAACAGTTTGTTGAAAGTATGCAGAAAGAGTTTGAGATGTCCACGCTAGGAGAAATGACATTTTTCTTAGGCTTGCAAATTACTCAATCTGATAAAGGAATTTCCATTTCTCAAACCAAGTATATCAATGAAATGCTTAAGAAATTTCAGATGAAAGATTCTAAACCAGTTGGCACTCCCATGGTTACTGGATGTAAATTAAGTAAGTTTGATGATACTAAAGATGTTGATCAGACAGTATACATATCTATGATTGGTAGTATTCTTTATGATACAACTACAAGACCTAATATTATGCATGCAGTTTGTCAAGTTGGCAGGTTTCAGGCTTCACCAAAAAAATCTCATCTACTTGCAGTTAAAAGAATTTTTAGATATCTTAAGGGGACAAAAGAGTATGGTTTATGGTATCCTATAGGTAATCAACTTGATTTATATGCTTTCACTGATGTTTATTGGGCAAGTTGTGTTGATGATAGGAAGAGTACTAGTGGAGCAACATTTTTTCTTGGAGGATGTCTTGTAAGTTGGTCAAGTAAAAAACAATCAGCAATGTCTCTGTCTACTGCTGAAACATAATACATTGTAGATGCAACTTGTTGCACTCAGGTTCTATGGATGAAACAAATGCTGGAAAATATACATATTCATTATAATGAACCTATACTTATCTTCTGTGATAATACCAGTGCAATTAATATTTCTAAAAATCTTGTTATGCATTCCAAAACAAAGCACATTCCCATTAAATTTCATTTTCTAAGAGAGCAGATTATGTCTAAAGTTATTAAAGTGGAATATGTTGGCACAGAGGATTAGATAGCAGATGTATTTACTAAATCTTTATCTAAAATGCAATTTGAAAGTCTCAGGGATCAGTTGGGGGTTTACCCTCTGTAATTTCATTTCATTTTCAAAGATTGCATGGGCTTCATTACAAAATTAGACTGCATAGGTTTATTGACTATTATTGATAGGGGGAGTTGCTACTGAAATGATACATCTTTGCAAGCAGTTTTTATTTGGTCAGGGGGAGTATGGTTGATTCCTTTGCCATAGATGTCAAAAGGGGGAGAAGAGATTTAAAGTTTGCCGTCAATGCCAAAGGGGGAGTTTGTTGGTCAGTTTGCACATGTTTTGTCATTAATGTCAAACTTGAAGATGCATGGTGGTTCACTGAGAGTTCCTTCATAATTCAGGAATCAAAGAAAGGAGGAGCTCCAACCTTCGACATCGTGATACGTGAAATCACGAAACGCAAAGTCTCGATGGGATCAGGACCATCTAATCATGAAAGGCTGTGGGCCGTCGACCGGAGCGCAAAGTCCTGATGAGATCGGGACCATCTGATCATGAAAGGTCGTGGGACCATCGATCAGAGAAAAGTGGATATCGGGAAATCAGAAGTCAAAGGAAGGAAATGCGATAGCATTCCAAATCGTGAAATGCAGAAATGTGAAAATCCAAAATGTCGAAATATGAAAGGCTAAAATGTCGAAACATGGAACGGCGAAATGAGAAACCAAAACATTTCAGAGTTTTGGATACCAGGAGTTGGAGGAGTCAAGAGTCGAGACTCTTCATCACAGGAGTTCTGAAGTTGCGAAATGAGAAATGCCGAAATCCTGAAACAGGCACATCAACAAAGACTCCATTTCGGAGTTTCGCTTACCGGAAAATCAAAGATCAAAGGAACTTTAACCTTTGAAGTAGCGAACCCCAAAATGCCGAAACGCTAAAAGATGAAATGCCGAAAGGGACTATTGTGAGTCCTAAAAAACCGAAAGGAAAAAACGCCAAAATACTGTCAGCCGTTAGATTAAGAAAAGAAGGGATCAGATTATGAAGTTTTGTGGACCGTTGATCAAGATCCATTTCGGGGATCACGACTTGGAGTGTCGAGACACTTCATCACAAGAATGCCAAAATGACAAAATACGAAATGCATTTTAGTTAATCCCATGGTCATAGCCAATGGGCATATGGTTTAAGCACAAGTATCTTGCCTAAGCACTCGAGGGTTATTCTATGCTGAGACAAAACAAATGTATGATCATCGAACGATGTTGGTTAAATATTTAAACTGATCATGTGGCTACTGTTCTTCTTGAGGCCTTGACCAATAATGATCACTGTAAGGTATTTATTCAGTTATTGTAACTAAATCTTTGAATCCTAAGGGTTCGATTGTACGCGTTGATGATACAGGAAGATATATAAAGTGAATGTTGCAAGAAAAGAATAGAGAGGATTATGGGAGATATATGGATCTGTAAAATTTGAGGAAGAAGAAAAATAAAGGAGGGAAGACACATACACAGATTGATAAATCTAAGTGGTCTAGTCAAGAATGAATTGTGATATGAGCATAAAAAAATAGAGGATTTGAATGCTTAATCTTTGACATAGAATATAAAGAGTTGGTTTGCAGGTTCTTAGTGACAGAGAATGATTTTAGGGTGGTAGGGAGAAGCAAGGGGAGACTGCAAAAGTCTCCTGTACAAGTTGGTGCTTGTACATCTGGGAGTTGTAGCTTCCATTCAGTAGGTGCTGAAGAAACAGAGGTAGCAGCCTCATCTGGGTTGTAGCTCAGATAAAATAAGAATGTAAAGAGGTGTTGGAGCTTGCCTTTCATTCATAAGAAGAAGATGTTTTTCCCTTTTAGGTTTTCTCATGAAAAAATGGTGTGTCACTGTTTCATTTATGTGATTGTATATTTATTGGTTAAATGTATTACTGCAAGTTAAATGTTAAAGGCATGGTTTATTGATTAATAAGTAATCTTCTTATAAAATGAAAGAAATTTTATACAACTAATTCACTCCCCCCCTCTCAGTTGACTTATCTTGTTCAACAGTTGAATGATATGGTATTTGTTCAGTATAACCTTAGGTTGAGGCGAAACCAATTAATAAACAAGACCCTTGAATCCAACAACATATTCTTGGATGATGTTGATCCCTCATCAGATTGGGTTGTGGAGACTCAACTAGCAAATTTTGACCATGAATACCTTTCTTGGATGGATTTAGATCGCAAGCCACATAAAGAGAATGTGTGCACCGATGCTGCACCTATATCTTTGCCTTCTGGACCAGGGGAATCAAGCCAGACTTAGAATCCCCCTGTTGAGTCAACTCATGTTGAGGATGTAGATGATAACTCTGATTCTGATTCTATGTTGGGCCCACGATATGGTTAATTTAATGATGATGATTAGATTCTTTTTGGCCAATATTGTATGTACATTTTCCTATTTTGAAGAGTTTTGATGGATTTTTGTGATAAATCGTCGTGGTTCATACCAGGTATGTAAGATTTATGTTTTATGATGGTTTTGAGTATAATTCAACATGTTTAAATGATTTCATGAAACTAATTTGTGACTTGTTTGTCACAGGGAAAAATCACATGGCGTTTTTCCATCCAACAACTCATCCAGTACTTCATCTAGCACTATTACAAGCAACGAACTTAAATATTAATTTGTAGAAGGATGAAGTGGAATCTGAAAAATCAAGCACATGGGTTTTGTGCGTAATATGCCCAATTAGGTCCAAAATGGTCGTTTTATGAAATTTTGAATGGATTGAGAGTAGTTCGTGGTTTTCAATTCTTCATCCGGCACTCCGTCCTACACTAAAATCGTGGGCGAGTTGGCAATTATCATATTGACGACCAATGATGGGAAAATTGGTGACATGGGTTTTCCTTGTGCTCGTGGCCTCCAACTATTGAGATTCTAACAACTCGAATTGGGTTGTTATGCTGGGTGATTATTGGCTCACCTTGTTTCTAGAAGCCACTGGCGATTAAGACGCATTGAATGTGATTTACTGTTTTTAGAGGAGGTCGACCCTTCCAGTGGTCGACCTCTCAGCTTGTAAATTCTATAAATACCACATCATTGGTCAGACAAATAGTTAAGGAGAGAAAAGGGATAGTTAAGCTCTGTTTTTCCATTTTCAGACATTTTTCTCTAAAACTGTGTTTTTAATTTTTAATATTGAAATCATGTTGCTTGAGCTCGTGATTCATTATTGAGGAGTAGCCATGACCTTCTGGGGGGGCCACTAGTGGTCTGGGTGAATATTTAATCAATTATCTTATGAATTCATATAGTGTAATCGCCATTTCTTTTATTTCCTGTACATGAGTTTTATTATGTTTATTTACTGTGTAAATTGTTGTTCATAATTTAATTGCTTTAGTTCAGTTTTGCAGGTTATTATGAAGACTAGTGTTAATATGTAATGACCTTTTATTTGATAGGAAATAAAATTGCAAGTTTAGATACTAACCCCTGTGTATAATTAGATGGTAGCTAGATTTTCTTTATGCTGAAATAGAGTTTAAAAACAGAGTTTCTAGTTCATGGTTTCTTTGGCAAGTTCCGGTGGATGGATAGTTGTTAGTTTTAGCTTTGATTTCTAGTTTGCTTATGTAATTGTTGTTTATTTTTTCTTATCTAGTTGTTAGTTAGTTTGCTTATTTAATTTCTTGTCATATGCTAAAATAGAAATAGGATTTAATTTATGTTTTATGAGTATTTTCTATTTGCAATTTAATTTGTTAAAATAGAATTAGTTTAGTTTATTTCATGCAATTTCCTTTTCTAGATTAGATTGCAATTTTAATTCAAGTTTGATTATTGAGTTTAGTTTTTAGTTATGAATCTAAGTAGTATGAATTTGCTTACACTAGCATAGAATGCAATTGAATTAAATAGAATAGTGTTTTTATACTGTTGATGATTAATGCATGAGTGAATAATCACATGGATATGTAGGGTAGTTGATGTTGCTTCTATAATGACCAAGTTCTCATTGGATTGTCTAATTCACACTTTTCACTTTGCTATCGAATTCAATATTGATTTTATCCCTCTTGAGTTATCCTTAATTGTCAAATGCCATCGTGATATCATAAGACATCGGAGGCATAACCATCAACACTATATTTGATTTTTCTTGCTTTTATAGATTAGAGGATAGTTTCCTTGCTTTTGTAGATTAGAGAATAGTTCTCTTTATTTGGTAGATTAAATAATAGTTTCTTATCATAGATTAAAGAGTAGTTGTTGATTACTTTTATTGTCATGATGCTTTGAATTTAGTAGATTAATGTTTCCTTTTGTAAATTAGAAGTAGTTATGAAGTTTAATTTAAGAATAGAGTTCACTTGCGTATTAGTTTGATTAGTTGCTTATTGAGTAATCTTGATTAGTTTACTTTCTCTAGAAGTTATCATAGGTTAGTTAGTTGATTGCTTGAATATTTACTTGCTTTGATAGGGTAGTTGCTTGTCTATTTACTTTCTTTAATAGGATAGTTACTTATTGAATTTGAGTAGGTTAATTAAAGTAGTTTGTTGTTGTTATTACTTACTAGGTAGATAGTTTTCTTTTGCTTATTTTGATGATTAAGTTAATTTTATTTAAGTAGGGTTTTCATTTGTTTTCTTAGAACTATCCATCGATCCTTTGTTCAAAAGTTATTTAGGGTAATTAGTTTAAGTTTCTTAATAGGGGTTGATCATTAATAGTCTTTGCTTAAGTAGATTAGCCCTTAGTTAGCCCATTTCCTTAATTAGACTATACTACCTCTATCCTTTATGCCTTGGCACATATAGTGCTGCAACTCTAATTTTACTTACCCCGGGTTGACAATTTAATTGAGGGTTTTTAGTGTTTTTTAGTGCATATAGAACACCCATCATTTTTGGCGTCGTTGCCGGGGAGTTGTCTCAAGGTAGGAAATAGTTAGGAATTAGATCACTTCTAAACCTTAGCATTAGTTTGGTGGCGGGGGAACTTTAAGATGAGAGGTAAGAACCTGCACATATGCTATAGAAGGTTCCCCCAAACCCAATGGTAGTTTTTCCTTTTTGTTTGCTTTCATGAACAAACCTAGAGACCCAAAAGGTAGATACATTAAATCTAAATCAAATCTTTCAACCAAGGTTCCTTCTGACCTTTATGGGGGAAGGAATGTTCCACTCATAAATTCCACAGATCGATACCAAAAATAAGGAACTAGCTCAAACCAAAGAGATAAAGTAGTCTCTGAAGAGACTAAGACAGGGATCACTATAGAACAAAAAATTGAAGCATTAGTAATAGTGGAACAAGAGGCAAGATCACTCGAGCCTTCCGCAGAACCAAAAAATACAGTCTTTTTTTTCTTACCACCATCAAGAGACCCTAATTTTTAAGACACCATAGACCCTGAACATGTGAATACCTTGTTTGATAGTTCAACCAATATAATTGTCTCTCAAATTGACATAGAAACTTTGGCACCAATAATCTCAACTGGCTCGAGTAGAGTCCCAGACAACCAAGCAGTAGGAAGACCTTCCCATCAGAGGGATACCTTTTTCTCTTCAAGGATAAAACCACTTAAGTACTCTCTTTTTGGAAACCAAATCAGTATGGATGATCGGGAGGATCACAACAATGTAAGACATGAGGAGGAAGAAGAAGTTGGAAACCAAACCGAAACTACCTTTGGGTTTCCAATTTTGGACACCACCCCAAATGTCAATATGAAAAATATTCCCCTCTCAACATTGTCCACCTTTTATGGTAAAAGTAGTGAAGATCCAGATACCTTCCTATTTGAGTTCGATATCTTGTGTAGGAACTACAAATACTTACAAGATGCCTAGAAACTAAATCTCTTTCCTTCCACCCTCAAAGAATCTGCACTAAGATGGTTCATGGGGTTGGGAGAATCCAGTATTAGGTCTTGGAAAGTCATGAAAGATATATTTATTAAGAACTACCAAGAATACTACAAGACCAAAGAGTCTCGTAATGACATCTTCAAAATCCAACAGCTAGAAGACGAGACCCTCGAGGATTGTATGGAACGATTTGGTTATATCTCCCAGAAATCAAAATATCATGACCTTCCAAATGATGCAGTTAGGGATTTTTTCCTTAAGGGAATTTCAGAGGAATACTTAGAGATACTTAACCTGATGGAATCAAGTGACATCTCCCATAAACCATTTGCCTAAATCTATGAAATGTGTAAGAATTACTTGAGGAGTAGAGCTAAAATAGGAAAGAACGTTCAAGACCCTTATAATAGAAACTTAAAACCAGTTAGTTCAGGTGGTATCAAAAGAGAAGATATAGGGAACCTTTTAGAGAACCTAAAGACATATATCTTAAGCACAATAGGTTCCTAGTTGGACACCGTAAAAATTAAAAAGAGACAGGAAGAGGAAAATGTATCAATGAGCATATATTGCCCAAGATGTAGGAGGAAGCATTCCTCAAGGGAATGCCCATTAGATAAAAATTCAATTTGTGGCTTCTGCACAAAGGACCACTCAATTGAAAAATGTCCATCATTGCCCAGTTTGTTAGCCATATATAGGAGTGGGGATCCTAGGGAGTCCTCTTATGCACCTAGGAGGCCATGGAAGCCTAGAAACCATCCCACATACCCAGATCCACAATCTCAAGTTCCACTCTATTAACAACAACAACAATGGAACTCACCAAGTTGGAAAAATTGGTCTACATAGTACCAACATCATTGGCTTCACGGATGGAGAGGAGGGCATAAACAAGGAAACCCTCAAGCTCCACCTACTCCTATGTCCAACCATCCTTACCCTCAGTTTCCACCGAACGCTTCACAACTTCTACCAGGCTTTGTTCCACCACCTTTACCTCCTATTCCACGAAAACAACTGTAACAATATCAGAATGAAAGCTCCACGAGACCAACATTATTACCAACACAACCAGTGCCCAACCCGAATAACAAGCCAACTCAACCTCTTCATAATGTTGGGTTGTAAGTCCCCCTTGTTCTTGAATGTTTTCTGAATTTTCTACTGTACATAGGTAAATAATTTTGAATTTTGTTGATAAGCAATTCTAGAGATTTCTATAGGTATTTATTTCACCAGGAGTAGAGAGTTTCAAGGAAATATAAAACAAAGATTTTTCTTCAAAACATTTTTACACTTGAACCTTGTTGTCTGCTAAGCATCAAATGAATAATTTCTTGTTGTAATTAGCCATATATTTTTCAAAGATTTTTATCTTCTCTTTTTCTTAAGGCATTTTAAAAAGCAACTGCTCTTGAAAATATTCACCACTATATAAGGAAGTGATACTGTAACTATGAATCTTATAGGTCTATCGTATAGTTTTCCCAAGAAACATGAGTAAGTGAATAAAGTATATTTATTAAAAAGTAACAAGGAGGTTTGATTAGCGATTAGTCATTGAAACATCACAATAACTTACAAAATAAGAAAGTGAGTTGACCCTAGAGATACCTTTCTATTATTTCTCAATGGTACCATCCACTACACACTAAATAGATTGATTATATCATATCTTTAGAAATCCCACGTCCACTTAAGTACCCCTTACATCAGGACAATCACTAAGGAATATAACGAAAAAAGAAGAAGAAGTTGTTTTCGAAGTTGTCCCCCCATCTTCTTGCATAAAACAATCTTATACTAAAATCTTAAAAGATGGAGGGCCAGTCTCTGAGGGTGTAAGAGGCTAACCCATCGGGATACTAAACAGGTCTGCTGGCAGCGGGTACTAGCTTGTGGTATGACTAGGTAAACCCACTGGAGTACTGAACAAGCATGCTGACAGCGGGGCATTCTACCTAGCAAGGATGACAATCTAACAAAAAAATAAATAATAAATTAAACTTGTCCTGATGTACGCCATCACTTGTAGACAAACATGACATGAAGTATGTATGGTTAAGTTAAGGTTAATGAACTCCATAAATTTTCCATTGGGAAATAACTTTGAGACTATCTTGAAACTCTCTTGCCTACCTCTTCTTATCTATATGTAGGATGTTCTATCCTATAGGTGGGGCCATCTTCTAACCGTCTTGTCATACTGATCTGTGAAATTTGTCTCTACACTTAACAAGCTGTAAATATTAGGCTATTGGGAGAACTGATCGATTTCCTATATTTTTTATTGTGAAGTGTCATAATACTTAGGTGTGGGGGAGGGGTTCATGATTTGACAAATGATCATTTCCTAGAGAAGTAAATATTTGTAAAAATTTATGTATTGTTTTCATGATACAGGTTATTACATCAACATTCATTTTATTTTTCTTCGAAATGCTAATTCCCCGTGTGTTATAAATTACTGTACATATCCTTAACAAACCACTTTATTGGTTTATTTTCGTTACAGGATGTTCATTGTAGGATTGAAATTACATGTTATATGCAAGTAGATTGATTAAGCATGGTGGAAAAATCAATAATAATGGAACACTCTGCCTCTGCTCCTAATCACTATGACTGTCAAAACCATTCCAAGATTGCAGGCTATCTGTTACAACAGGTAAAAATGCATTTAGCACAGAGGTACCATATGGAGTGTTGTATGAAGTGTCGTATGAGGTGTTGAACAAAGTGCCATATGCAAATATACACTAGTAACTATCCACAATTTCAGGTATCTAGGAATTAATGGCATTTAATTGAATTAGTTCATGGAAATCAAGATCGAATGATGCAAACCTTAGACATTTTTCATGATCAAATGTCCAATTCAAAATACTTGGACATTGATCTAACTTTGTATCATTATGATTTCCCCCAAAAACATGCCTTCAAATTCGAAATCGCTCACACATGGAAACTCGTGCGTACATGTGTGCAACCAATTCCACCCTAGGCACACTCATAAACAAAATTGGGTTATCCCATTATTTCTCACACTCACCTCTACTCATTCGGATTCACTTATGCTCATTTGTGTTTGCCCCTATGTTTTAAAAACGCTCAACCTCTGTTAATTTTGTTCCCTTGTTTCAATTGCGCTCGACTCTTGTTTAAATCGTGCCATTCCTTGGCCCGATTGCACCTATCCTCTATGAATTTTTCCTTCTATCCATTCCTTCACACCATCATGATGCCCAAATGGTATGAATCGTCTTCCTACGTAGACATTTTTTCCATCCCTGAGTTTTCACAGTGCAGAGAAGTATTTTTGCATGCAGTTTGGGGGTCATTTTTGTCCCACTTGCAGGGCCACGATGATGGCATCTCAATGCAATTTTCCCTCAGTTTTGATGGGAAGACAGCATGCATGGGGTATCTCACCTTTGGGGTCTCAGAGGAATCCATAGACGCAACCACAAAACTTCCAAGAGTGGGGGATAGATGGTTTAAAAACCACCAGTTGCTACGATCAAGCTATAACTGGGTTTTTAAATCAGAATTTCAGAACATCTCTGGAGCTAAAGGATACTCCAAGGAGTGGATAAAAGAGGAGATAATCAACCCTCTCATATTCATCACTAGGTTGTTCACATGTGAAGGCAGATATTCCACCTTTAAAGCATGTCACTTTCGATTGTTAGCTCACTTTCAGTTCAATAAACTATTGAATTTCCCCTTCTAATTTTTAAAGAGCTTGGAGAAGATGTCCTCTCAAGTGAGGAAGAATGTAACCAACCCCCACAACAGCCTCTTTCATCATGGCCTTATCAAACTCCTTGTTTTAGATGAATTGGAAAAATAGGGGAAAACTTGGGATGCGTTCATTTACCAATTTGCAAACCCTCACTTGATAATCAAGACTAGCAAAAAGACACTTGATCTAAGGACTATTTCTCCATCCAAATCCCACTTTCTGAAAACTCCAAACCCTCCTGCACAAGCCATTTATTTACCAACACAAAAATCCAAGAAGCTTGTTGATACCCCTACAGTCTCATCGGGCAAAAAGACCAAGAATCTTATTGCTAACCCCCCGATGCCTTCAACATCTCTTGATCCTACACTCAAAAAGCTACAAGAAGTAATTCAACAAGAATTTCCAGCAGTCCCCACAAATAGGAGAGGAGATAATCGATTTAATAGAGGACCCTTTCGAAAGAGTACCCAAAGCATAAGAGGAAAACCTTATGCAAAACCCTTGACTACTTCGGACCCTATCAAAATATCCTCCGATCTCAAAATCCCTCACAAAAGACTTAGGGAAGTGTCTGTAGATGAATTGAAGCCTCAAATAAAGAAAAATTCTGAACCTACTTCTCCTTACCAACACCCTATTACACCTACTTCATAGATGCCTACTCCATATCCTAAGACCGATAGACATTCTACATATTTTAAGGGATCTAAGCCCTCCTCTGAGATATCTGATCTTGGTCCAACCGTTGAAAATCTACAACAGAAAAATGATCAGCTGCTGCAACAATTGGAAGAGAGGAAGAATTTGGATGACAATGCAGTACTTCAAGTGAAGGTGAATTCCCTTCAATTATTGGTTGATGAAATGACCAAAACCAACCACAACCTCAGGGCACAATTGAAGCAACATAAGAGGAACAAGACAAAATCTTCAGGGCAAGAGGGAGAAGCTTCTAAAGATAATCCTTCTCAGCAAGATTAGTCATGTGGGGAAATTCCTTTTTGTTTGCAGTGGGACCTGCAAAATCTTAGGTTTGGGGGTAATGTTGGGCCCACGATATGGTTAATTTAATGATGATGATTAGATCCTTTTTGGCCAATATTGTATGTACATTTTCCTATTTTGAAGAGTTACAAGAATTTTTGTGATAAATCGTCGTGGTTCATACCGGGTATGTAGTATTTATTTTTTACGATGGTTTTGAGTATAATTCAACATGTTTTAATGATTTCATGAAACTAATCCATGATCTATTTGTCACAGGGAGAAATCACATGGCATTTTTCCATCCAACAACTCATCCGGTACTTCATTCGACACTATTACAGGCAGTGAAATTAAATATTAATTTGTGTAAGGATGAAGTGGAATCTTAAAAATCTGACAAATGGGTTTTGTGCGTAGTATGCCCAATTAGGTCCTAAGAGGTCTATTTCTTGAAATTATGAATGGATTGAGAGCAGTTCGTGGTTTTCAATTCTTCATCTGGTACTCCATCCAACACTCCATCTTGCACTAAAACCATGGGCGAGTTGGCGGTTATCATATCGGTGGCCAGTAATGGGAAAATCGATGAAATTGGTTTTCCTTGTGCTCGTGGCTTCCATCTATTGAGATTTTGACAACTCCAATTGGGTTGTTGTGTTGGGCGATTATTGACTCACCTTGTTTCTAGAAGCCACCAACGGTTAAGACACATGGAATGTGATTTATTGTTCTTAGAGGAGGTCGACCCTTCTAGTGGTCGACCTCTCAGCTTGTAAACTCCATAAATACCACATCAGTGGTCAGAAAAATAGTTAAGGAGAGCAAAAGGATATTTAAGCTCTGTTTTTCCATTTTCAGACATTTTTCTCTAAAACTATGTAAAACTGTGTTTTTAATTTTTAATGTTGAAATCATGTTGCTTGAGCTCATGATTCATCGTTGAGGAGTAGCCACTACCTACTGGGGGTCCCACCAGTGATCTGGGTGAATATTTAATCAATTAGATTATGAATTCATATAGTGTAATCGTCATTTCTTTTATTTCCTGTACATGAGTTTTATTGTGTAAATTGGTGTTCATAATTTAATTTCTTCAGTTCAGTTTTGCTGGTTATTATGAAGACTAGTGTTAATATGTAATGACCTTTTAGTTGATAGGAAATAAACTTGCAAGTTTAGATACTAACTCCTGTGTATAATTAGATGATAGCTAGATTTTCTGTATGCTGAAATAGAGTTTAAAAACAGAGTTAAAACATAGTTTCTAGTTCATGGTTTCTTTGGAAAGTTTCGGTGGATGGATAGTTGTTAGTTTTATCTTTCATTTCTAGTTTGCTTATCTAATTGTTGTTTAGTTTTTCTTATCTAGTTGTTAGTTAGTTTTCTTATTTAATTTCTTGTCATATGCTGAAATATAAATAGGATTTAATTTATGTTTTATGAGTATTTTCTATTTGCAATTTAATTTGTTAAAATTGAATTAGTTTACTTTATTTCATGCAATTTCCTTTTCTAGATATAGGTTGCAATTTTAATTCAAAGTTTGATTATTGAGTTTAGTTTTTAGTTATGAATCTAAGTAGTATTAATTTTCTTACACTAGCATAGAATGCAATTGAATTTAATAGAATAGTGTTTTTATATTGTTGATGATTAATGCATGAGTGAATAATCACATGGATATGTAGGGTAGTTGATGTTGCTTCTATAATGACTAAGTTCTCATTGGATTGTCTAATTCACACTTTTCACTTTTCCATCGAAGTCAATATTGAATTTATCCCTCTTGAGTTATCGTTAATTGTCAAATGCCATCGTGATATCATAAGACACCGGAGGCATAACCATCAACACTATATTTGAGTTTTCTTGCTTTTATAGATTAGAGGATAGTTTCCTTGCTTTTGTAGATTAGAGAATAGTTCTCTTGCTTTGGTATATTAAAGACTAGTTTCTTATCATAGATTAAAGAGTAGTTGTTGATTACTTTTATCGTCATGATGCTTTGAATTTAGTAGATTAAGGTTTCCTTTCATAAATTAGAAGTAGTTATGAAGTTTAATTTAAGAATAGAGTTCACTTGCTTATTAGTTTGATTAGTTGCTTATTGGGTAATCTTGATTATTTTACTTGCTGTAGAAGTTATCATAGGTTAGTTAGTTGATTGCTTGCTTATTTACTTGCTTTGATAGGGTAGTTGCTTTTCTATTTACTTGCTTTAATAAGATAGTTTCTTATTGAATTTGAGTAGGTTAATTAAAGTAGTTTGTTGTTGTTATTTCTTATTAGGTAGATAGTTTTCTTTTGCTTAGTTTCATGATTAAGTTAATTTTCTTTAAGTAGGGTTTTCATTTGCTTTCTTAGGACTATCCATCGATCCTTTGTTCAAAAGTTACTTAGGGTAATTAGTTTAAGTTTCTTAATATGGTTTGATCATTAATAGTCTTTTCTTAAGTAGATTATCCCTTTGATAGCCCATTTCCTTAATTAGACTATACTACTTCTAGCCTTTCTGCCTTGGCACATATAGTGTTACAACTCTAAGTTTACTTACTCTGTCTTGACAATTTAATTGAGGGTTTTTAGTGTTTTTTAGTGAATATAGAACACCCATCAGTCTGAGTACTCTGAGTCTTCCTTTCAGTATGAAGATTCATATTATTATATTGTGTAGTCTCTAGTATCTACTCTCTAGAGTCTACCCTAGACTCTAGAGTTATTTTTGGACTTTATAGGCCATTTAGAGCCTTTTTGATGATGTATTTTGATTTAGATATTCATATGACTATGGAATCATGGAGTGCACTTACTCTTAGTGATATTTTGGTTTTATACACTATTACTTGTTATATATATATATGATAACATTTACAAATTTGTGTATAATGGTTTGGATTGACATGGATGCACATGAATATATATGAGAAATTTTGCAAATTTGTGTATAATGGTTTGGATTCACATGGATGCACATGAATATGTATTTTTTTGTCAAAATTTGAATATTTTATGTATTTTTAGTGACTAGTTTTTTGATCTAGTTTTTTTCCGGTTTTTGGGGTCGACCAGTTCAATGACCAGTCTAGTTTTGGTAAATTTGATGGAGAGTAATGAGAGAAATGAGAGAAAGGAAAATGGATAATTATGGGGTATGGAGAGTAAACAAAATGACTATGGGACAATAGTATAGAGAGGAGTGAGGTCATTTAGCATAAGTGAAAATGACTAAATGTTGGGGGTATTGCAGAATGTGGGAGAAAATTAGCATATCTTGAGCATATGACCTTTGTTTTATGAAAATTCTAAAAAAGATGAGACATAGGGCTAGTCAGTGTGAATATGGACACAAGAAAATTCCTTCTTTTAATATTTTTTAACTTCTCTTTTTTTCGAAAATAGAAACCATTCCCATTGGTATTTTTTGAAGAAGAACCGCAATATTGAAATTGATTCTGAATACTTAAAACTTGTTGGGTATTCATAATCAATAGGTGAAGGGTATTTGGAACTCTCCAAATTTTAAAATTTTGGTTCCCATTTGGAAGAGGCATAGGTTCAAATATGCACCCCAATCACCTAGTTGATGGGTGTCTGGAAAACACATCAACATCTAGCTCCAACTGCGGGACAATTACCCCCTCTAGGTTGTTGAGAACACCAAACCAACACTAGATTCCTTATCCATTGTGTTATGGGTTCATCCCCAAACCCTTTCTCTATCCAACAATTTCTTATTATGAAAACTTTACTGAAAGACAAAATTATATACATGAGAAAACAAAAACCTACCTATCCTAACCCACTTGGAGAGAAAGGCGACTTTCAAGTGTAAGTAGACTTCCAATGTATCAATGTACATAACCAACTCATCTGATTACTCCAATCCATGATTGAGAGTGTTGTTTCATTGGCCATGTTCCGTCGACATTCTCCCATCATACAATGACCATGCTTCCATGGTGAGGCTAAGAAAATAAATTGTTGTTGAACATATGTAGAGAATTACAGGGCTATATTTTTTTGTTCACCAACAATCTTATTGTCTTCAAAAATAAAATATACTATTGTTACACATCAAAATTAATCACTTAAATAGTGTCGCAAGTGTCATCATTACAAGTGTTGTAAGTGCCACATCTTGTCCGCAAGTGTCGTATCTTGACCACAAGTGTCCCAAGTGTTGCAAAAATCATACTTCCATCTTGCCTATGTTGTGTTAACGACATCGTAAAGACACTTAAGACACCTCAAAGACTAGTCTTGAAGAAGAGAAATCAATTAACAAGGAGTACAAGCCTTTTTCCACTGAAAAAAATACTTAAAAATGATTTTTGGAAGGAAGCGCTCCCTACCAACTTTAAGGGAGTGTCGATGCTCCCTAGCCTTCTTTGGGGGAGCGTTAAAATTCTTTGTGCACCCTTTTGGGGGAGCGCTACCCTTCCTGAGTGAATTTTGGTTTGTTGAGATAAATCAGGGAAGAATCCCCTCAATCTCTGAAGTTGGTTGGATTCAAATATGAGTTCAAGGCATGATCTTAGGGAAGATACTCAACTGAAGGACAAAAATCCTCAACTTATCCCAAATATCTCTCAAGTGGTTGGGCCTCTCCAAGATTATATAAGGAGGCCTTCTCATGGTGAAACAAAGAATAAAAGATTGGAAGTATGAAACTTATGATCTCATAGGCAACATACAGTACATGGATGGAGATTGAGAATTACACCAAACTTATGATCCCATAAGTGAGATGCCATTGAAGCATAATCAATGTAGATTACTTGAGCAAAGGGGTTGGACAAGGAGAGTTGGAAGAAGCTGCTACACCTTCATTAGAGGATTGTAAGTACTCTTCATTCGTTCTCATTAATATACATACATGCTTGGCCTTTTTCTTTCAAGTTTATGTTTTTTCCACATGAACTTGTCTTCAATAGATAGATATGTATTTCAGCTAATCTCAGTAGAATAGGAAGCTTTTTGTATATTTGTTTGTTCTACATGACCTATCGAGGATCTTGGGATTGAAGCTCAACTTGGACTTTGTGAGGACAAACGCCATTTAAAAAGGTACACTTTTCTTCTTAATATTCATTCATTAGCTTAATTAGATCTAAAAGGATGTCAGTGACCAATGATAGCATCCTTTCTGTCTTGGTTTTAGGGGTCTAGAAACCAAGAGAGAATCCACTTGTCCACAGGAGGATTCACCTGTAACAACTATCCATGGAACTTCTTGTTTCAAATTCCATTTTCCTTTTGATGCTAAAAATACCTCTTCTCCAGTAAACTCTACTCTAGAGGAGAAATCAATAGCTTGAAGGTTTAATGTAAAGTTATAACTTTTATCATCACTTTTGTTGATTACATGTTGACATTCCTCTTTCATCTTTGTATAAACCAATTGTGGCCATTGAGAACTTATTACAACATTTTCACCATGACCACAATGAATGAAATATCCATGCACATCTAATGGAGGTTCTTCAAATCTATCCTTAAACTCATTGTCAACATTACTCTCAGATTGAGCATATGAAAGGTCAATATTTCCCTTCCATGGAGCATGTGGTGAATGGTATTCTTCTTGAATTGAGACATTAGGTTTCTCACTTTTATATTTTGGAACATAACTTGATGTAGATAATTTTTCATATCTGTCATCATATTTCTCTTCTACATTATTTTCTCTATTGTTTTGAAACAATATTGGAAAGTTTAAGAGATAAACACCGCTTTCATGAATATTTTCTTCAATGTATTGATCTTGTTGCATTAGCTATTTCATGTGCACTTTCCTTCTTGCTTCAATAAAAATCTCATATTCAAGGGAAAAGCATTTTCATAGAAACTAAAAATGATGACATCATTTGGAAATATTTCTTGAGGAATATCATGAAGGAATTTCATAAATATGAAAGTGAAATTTTTAATTGTCCCTTTCTCATTCATTCGAATTTCAACCAAATTCAAGAAAAGAGAATCTAGATCTTTCCTTGGGAAATATTTCTTGACAAATCATTTTTCTAACATGTTCCAACTAGTGATGGTTGTGGGAAGCAATGAATACAACCATTCACTAGAATTTCCTTTTATAGTTAAGATAAACAATCGGCATGCAATATCATCTTCAACCACATTATAAATATCACAAACACTAGAAAATTTAACCAAATGTTTCTCCACATCCTTTGAATCATTTATGAAGAACACATGAAACTTCTCCATGGAAATAATTGGCATGGGATGAACCTCTCCTTGCAAATTGAGGGGACTTCTATGCAACTGTTTCTTTCTCTGAGAACCTTCTCCTTTTACTGTAACTTGAAAAACTTATGTCAGGATTGGTTGGAAAGGAAAAATATCATCACAACATGAAAGAAATTCCTTGGAGGAGTCATCCTATAGATCTTCTTGAAATTATGGAATCTTTATAGTGGAGTCATCAGGGCATATTTCTTAAAAATACAAAATTTTAGTAATGGAGTCACCAAGGAGCTCATCTTCCCAAATATTGGACGATTCTTTGGTTTTATAGAAGTTGGCATAACTGAATTTTGTTTGGAACTCCAAAAACTTATCTTCAAGGCCACCTAATGTTCCTTGAATGAGGTTTTCAAGAACCCATTTCATCTTAAATCAATCTACCAGATATTTTTCCAAAACTCGAACCAAACAACTTCTAATTTATCAATAATATTTGATCCTAAAATTTATAATATTTCTTGAAAATAAATTGCTCCCTGGTATGGTCGCCATCTTTTTTGATCTCTAAGTCTGTCAAAGTATTGAAAACAACCTCAGAAGGAATAATCCTTCTGTGCTTTTAAAGAGGTGGTACTCCTCTATATGAATAATATACATAATTAAAATAAAACCCAAGAATGGAACAAGTTTATTCTTATAAAACAAACACTCATAAGGAAAGAAAGGCATGAGATAGGACCAAGATTATTCACATGAATAGTTACAATATAATACAAGATTTAACATATTGTATAAAATGTTCATGTAAAAATAAAGTAGGAATCCTCACAAGAAACATTTCCATCATAGCATAAAGAAAACATATCATTTGGCAGAGTGAAAGTAAATGGCCACATATGCAAAGAATTTAAGATGATATTTCATTGAAAATATGAAAGAGTGATGGACACACACTTGAAAATTCAACTTAAAACTCAAAGTCTGAAAAATCAGTAGTCATGTATCTCAAATAGTTCTCTGGGAACCTAAAAAAATATACAAATGTATTTAAAAATGTTTATAATATTCAAAATAGTAAAAGGCATTTGTCCAAATGGACTAGGATTGGGGCTCTCGTGGACCATTAAATAGAAAAAAGACCCAGAAGAAAGAAAGGGAAACAATTAGAAACCAATCTTAGGTTTTTACAATTCATGAAATAAATAAGATTGAGGAATCACTAACTCAGCGAAAGAAAAATAAAAGAAGGACAAATGTAACATATGCTTGACTTACTAAGAAGGAAATATTGTTTGTCTCCATTTTTTTGTTTTGAATATCGATGCATATATATATCTAGGCTTGAATTTTTTTAATGTAACAACTTCTTGTTAGTTATTCATGGTCAATTGCTTCAATAAATAATTTTTGAGCCAATATTTGATATATTCTTTTAATGGTTGAATCATTATGTTTCGCCTCATCTGAAGTGAGTATAATTCTTAAATCAATTCTTTTTAATAAAATGTCAATGAATATTTAAATCACTTTGTAAATGTAAACTTAAATATTTGTGCCCCAATTTGGGACTCACTTGAGACATTCACAAACTAATTTTAATAAACCGTTTTCCCAAAATGATTTGATTCCAAGATAAAAATAGTCCCAACTATAATTTAATTTTTTGGGATTGATAGCTATCATTCCAACCATGGAAATCATTTCTAATTTTTTCTTCACATATCTATATTTCCAAAGAGATCTCATTTTCTCAATTTGGACATTGAGATCAAAAGTTATGACCTCTGAAGATAGAGACTCCACAGTCATTGATCAATTCTCCACGTGAATCTTGGCACTTAATTTGAAAATTTACCTTATTTATCCCACATGCATTGTGGGAGAGTACTAATTGTTTATATTATGGTAGCTGCAGGAGATATTAATCTCTATGTGTAACCTTTGATGAGACTAGAATATTCTAGGAAGCAAGAAAAACCCTAAACAAATGTGTAGAAACCCTGGAAGACATGTCAACTTAATAAAAGAATCAATATTTAAGTGTTAAACTTTAAAATAAGAAGTCAGCCAGTATAGGTTACAAAGAGCACTATAAATAAGAACACTCTGGATCTCATTTGTCACTCTCATTCTCACAACTGCATACGACTAGTGGTGCACAAGTTTGGAGAGGGAGTGCAGTCTTAGCTACTACAACTGGGATTTTGTCTTTTGGTTGGACTTTCTCTTAGTTATGGTTTGGAATTTCTGCTTGGTCTTTGGTTATTCTTGCTTGGTACACTACCCTTGGAGAAATGTGTGCTACCTTGGTTGGATATTGTTCTTCTTTTGGAATTATTTTGTCTCTCAAGGTTAAGGTTCTCGAGGGTGGCCTTTGTGCCTATGGTTGGGTGAAAATATTGCTATATTGTCTATGGAAAAATGATCACATATCTTTATTTATAATAGGTTATGGGACCAAACTATATTCATACATTCTAACCACTGGAATATAGATTGGGAAGTTATATGTTAAGCTCGTTATGACACCAATTACAACTGCAACTAGGTTTTCTAATTATGCAGTTGCAACAAACCCTAACCCTTGTGTTTGAGGACTTATGGAGAAGCATTTGACCTAATTCCTTGAGATCCTAGTGCACCCTAGCCTTTCACACCTCTTGGTACTGTCAGCTAGAAAAAACGTTAGGTTTAATTTTTTTGTCAAAGTCAATGTCAAAGTTTGACTAGTCAAAGTCAAAGGTTGACCGATCAAATTCAAAGTCAAAGGTTGTCTTATGGTCAAATTAATTTTGTGATCAAAGTTGAAATTTTATATTTTATAGCTTATTCTAATATTTGAATCTAATCTCTTCTTTTCAAGATGATATCTAGTTTCATATTGGAAGACAAGTTGGATGATGCTACAAGACTCTAAAGGTATGCACTTGTATATGCTATCCAAGTTATATCATCTATAAAAACATGAGTGTGTTTGCAGGAAAAGTACTAGAGACCTTGTCCAAGTTGTAATCTTGGATTCATTGCATTCAGAGGAATACACACACCCTCCATAGTAGTTGAGACTTCAAGTTCCAGGTTTGATTAAATTGTTAAAAGTTATTCATATCAAGGGCGATAGTTGCTACATTACAAATTGTGAAAGAAATATTTGAAATATTCTATTATTGTTAGGTGCAATGAATACTTGAATGCATATGAATATTATTGATATAGATGCTTATTATACTTGTTTTCAAGATGAACTAACATCTCCTCTAGATAGATATTTCTTGTTTTCTCTTATTGTTCTTGTTCCGAGCAGGTACCCTTGTGAAATATGTTTGATGAACAATCCTTGCGGAAGATGTCATAGAAAAAGTTTATAAGGATGACACAACTACTAGATGGGAAACAATCAAAATAGATAGAAACAAAATTAAAGAGACTCAGAGGAGTCAGACTCAAAGGAAGTCAGGAATCAAAAGGAAACCGAAATAGGTTTGTGACACTTTACATAAAGCAAAGAGAGATGAAGCAGACGGAAGCATGGACTCTCTCAGATGGAGGGAGATGATCACATAATTTCAAAAGAAGAGCATGCATATTTCTCATTCAATCATGAATATGGGATTAGGAGGAAGCTAATCCCCAACGATATGATCCATTGAAGAAGAATCCATAAAGACTATGAAGTATGTATCCATGTTCTTCATTGGAATTAACATCCATGATAAGTAGCATGGGTTCAACTTAACTCTAGAAGAATTATTCTTCGAAAAGAAGCCTTAAATATCCTTGGTTGTCCATTTACATTTGTGTTGCTATGGTAGAAGAAAAAAATTGGAGCCTTCAGGAAAGAAGGGCATGCAATCTATAGAATATTCCATGGACTCCAACATTAAAGAGAAACACGAGGAAGAACATGAAGATTCCAAGAAAGAAATAAAATTCATTACAACCAATTGAACCAGTTTGAACCCACTAGAAGTAGTCAAGCAAAAGTGTTAGGGTCCTAACCCGCACATAGGTAGAATAATATATTCGAATGTAATAAAGGTCAATATTAATAAGGCCTTTCAATAAAATAGAATAAGGTGGATGTAAGAATACCTAATAGAAGCTTCCACTTCTAGAAGGATCTTCCTCTAGATTCTTCTTTTTAGTATAAATAGGAGTCGAGGGTATGAGAACCCTAGCTTGGATATTATTGTAATAGAGATATTCTCAACTGGAGGTTTCTCCCTCAAAGAGGCCCATGAACATTACTTTCAGATTCAAAGTGCCATTTATGTTGTTATTCTTATATCATTTCAGTGTTATTGTGGTGAATGTTCTGGTTATATTGCTGTTATTCTACCATTACTAGCATTTTATTTTAATTTTTTTTTTCAAGGTAGAGATGTATTCCAACGTCTTTAAGCCACAAAGATCTGTTTTTACACGCATAAACTTGTGGTTGAGGGATTCATACACGCAGGAAATACAAGTGGTACTTAAGCGCACATATGTTGGCCACCCTTGTAGCCCCTGTTGGTACCCCTTCGAGTGGTAGCGCATCAGACAACACCTATGTATGGATCGAACTAGATTACCTAAAGCCCTCTTTAGATAAACTGATCGGCCACCTGACTGCTATAGTGTCACTGAGAACAACACTCGGGAAGATACTCTCTAGTACCTGGGTAGTCGAGTAGTACGACTAAGGGTACGGTCTATCCTCCTTAGTTAGTTCCCTGAGATATTGGGCTGAGTACTACTGTTGGACCCCACACGTATATCAGGGAGCTATAGCACAGGGCAAGCCCTTGTTTGTAGAACCCTTGAATACCTAACCCTTGGGGATAGAAACATAAACAAATTAAAACAGACAAGATCTATTGCTGCCCAACTGTGTTCGGGTTGCCAAGTAAATACACATTTATTTCTGGTTAAGCATTTGGGCATTTCCTCTCTACAGTATTCTTCAGACCGAAGTATAACTCTGTAAAAAAAAACAAAAAATTTTGGAAAATTTTTCACCATTATTTCAGACCTATTCCATTGGATTCATCTCTTCGCCCTTATCACATTCATCCATATCATTTTTTCGGAATTTTTTTTTTACCTCACCTGCCCCTTTTCAGTTCCCCCAACCTCATGGCCCATACTCATAGCCAAGACTTGAAATCTCTCTTCAACACCTTGCAATCTAGTCTCATTGAGACCCAACAATAAGTGAAACAACTCAATGCCAATGTTGCCACCATCAATACAACCATGCAGTCCTCAATGGGTGAAATCAAACAAGACCTCACCACCCAACTTAAATTAGTCTTTTCATCACTCTGCACCAAACTGCATATCCCTATAGATAACCCTTCCCCTTCCTCACCCCCACATATTGAAGGTGACCATTCCTCTCATTCCCATACCTTGCAGAACCATCACTTTCAACGTGACCTATGCCTTCCACGGGTGGATGTGACCAAATTTGATGGCTCGGACCCCACTGGTTGGGTAACCCAAATGGAACATTACTTCTCTTTATACAACATTACAGATGACTTGGCCAAACTCTGGTATGGTGTTCTCCATCTAGATCAAGAACGTTGGCAATGGTGGAAATGGAGAATTTTTTTACGTCAAGGGTATATTGCTTGGACACAATTTGTGGCAGAGCTTTATGAACGCTTTGACACTGACACCAACCATTTGGACTGTTTGAAAAAGATGAAACAATTAGGAATAGTGGAAGACTTTATAGCTTCCTTTGAGCACCTGGCTTTTAGAATAGAGGGCATGTCTGATGCCTTTTTATAAGAGTGTTTTATCAGTGGCCTCAAGGATGAAATTCGGGCCCATGTCCTCATGGCTCAGCCTGAGAGTTGGGTGGAGGCTACCAAAAGAGATAAAGAAGCACACCAGGTTGTATCTTCTCAAAACTGCAAACCCTCCTTCATCCCTCGCCCTAAACCAATAAATCCCACTGCTCCCTCTACTCCACTAAAGATCCAAAAATTGACCCGGGCTAAAATGGCTGAACGCCAACTCAAAGGCCTTTGTTATAACTGTGATGACAAATATTTCCTGGGCCACAAGTGTAAAGAACAAAATATTTTTATGGCCATCTTCGAGGAGATTTCGGAAGAAGATGAAGAAACTCCCTCTATGTCTGAATCACCTAAATCCACTGACATAACCCCTTCCTCAGACCCTCCTGAAGTAGAACTAGTCATTTCCCTCAATTCTCTCACTGCTTTCTTCACTCCCCAAACCTTCAAGCTAATCGGTTACATCAAGCATAAGAAGGTCATCATTTTGGTTGATAGTGGCAACACCCATAATTTTATTCATTGCTGCATTGCCCAAGAAACTCATTTCTACATCCATGCCATCAATAATTTCCAAATCATGATTGTCAATGGTGGTTCCATGAAATGTGGAGGGAGTTGTGAAAATGTGCGTCTCCAAATTGGTGACTACCACCTAAAATCCCATATGTTTTCTATCGACATGGGAGGTTGTGACATTGTGCTAGGTGCAGACTGGCTAAGGACTTTGGGTCTCATTCTCATGGATTTTAAAGTCTTAACCATGCAATTCGACTAGGAGGGCCACCAATATAAGTTCCAAGGAATCACCGCCGGTTCACCTGAGTGTAATGACCCTTTACTTATTAATATGAATAATTTCATAAATAATCCTAAAAATTAGCTAATTATAATTAATTATTATATAACCTTAATTAATTATATGTTGTTAATTAATTATTTTTTTTACTATGATTAGCTTAAGTATGATTAAATCTTTGATTAAGGGTTAATGTATGATTAAATATTAAGTGAGTCATTAATTGATTAAGTATTAAATTATTGGTTAATGATTAATTTGTTTAGTAATTAATTAATTGATTAATTAAGTGTTGAACAAAGGGGGGAAAATAAAATGTAATGATTAAAGGGGGTTACGTATCCCATAGGGGGATAACATAACCCATACGTAAAAGGGAACATTTAAGTAAAGGATAAGACAATAAATAAGGAATAAATGATGGATAAGGCAATTACGAAGGGGATAAGAGTAATAAAAGAGTTTGGTGGGGAAAATGAATGTGCGAGGGCGGTGAAGGAGGGATAAGGGAGGTGGAGAAGGAGTATGAGGGGATTGATTTTTCATGCATTCGAGGGAAGGGGAACTTGGAGTTTTGGGAAGAGCTGGTTGACAGTGGGATTTACAGTGCACCGGGGCTGAGGGGTTTTGGGCTCGGAGGGCTAGGACGTCCATTGATGTCCTAGGGCTAGGCGAACTAGTCGGTAGGGTGGCTGGTTTTGGGGTGTCTTAAGGAGCAAGATGCTGCGGATAGGTTCAAGCGAAGGGAGCGACAGCATCAGAGCGAGGTATTTAAATTGTTATGTAAATTATGCAAATTGTTATGTAAATTGTTATTTTTTTTTTATTGAAATATGGGAGTGAATATGCTAGATTAAGAATTTTGAGTAAATTTCAAATTTACTGTTCCGTTTTAATTCTATGGTAGTTTAATGAAATCACGGTCATTACACTGAGATCATTATTTCCCATCGCATGGAAAAGCTCCTAAAAAAGTGTCATTCTGGTGTTATCTCTCAACCCCATTCCATACAAGCAACAGAGACACCCTCGGTACCACAAGACCTCCAAGCCATCCTTTCTAAACATCAATTAGTCTTTTCCACTCCCCAAGGCCTCCCTCCTTCCTGTGGTGTTCATGATCATTCCATTCCCCTTGTACCAGGAATCCTTCCTCCCAATATCCGTCTATATCGTCACCCATTTTCCCAAAAAAATGAAATTGAGAAAATGGTCCAGGAACTCCTTAATGCAGGCGTTATCCACCCTAGTACGAGCCCCTATTCATCTCCTGTGGTCATGGTCCTGAAGAAAGAAGGTTCTTGGCGAATGTGTCCTGACTTACGTGCCCTCAACAAACTTACCATCAAAGACAAATTCCCCATTCCTTTCATTGATGACCTCCTATATGAATTGAGTAGCGCTCAATTCTTCACTAAACTGGATCTTCGCTCAGGCTACCACCAGATATGTATGAAAGAGGCAGATATCCCCAAGACTACCTTTAGAACTCATGAGGGCCACTATGAGTTTTTGGTCATGCCCTTTGGCTTGTGTAATTCCCCCTCCACCTTCCAAAGCCTCATGAATCATGTCTTCTGTCCTTTTCTCTGCCATTTTGTCTTAGTTTTCTTTGATGATATCCTCATCTATAGAAAAACCTAGACGAACCATCTTGCTCATGTGGATTGAGTTTTCCATCTCTCTCAGCACCAACTTTTCTTGAAACAGTCTAAATGTTCTTTTGGCACCTCAGAAGTAGAATACTTGGGTCATCTGGTTGGTAAAGATGGCATCAGGGTGGATCCTAAAAATATTGAAGCTATGCAAGACTAGCCTCACCCAAAGACTTTTAAAAGCTTGCATGGATTTCTAGGCTTAACAGGATATTATCGCAAGTTTGTTAAAAATTATGGGAAGATTGTAGCACCTCTCACTTCTCTCCTCAAAAAGAACTCTTTCACTTGGACTCCAGTTGCTGTTCAATATTTTCAAACCTTGAATATGGCCATGTGCACCACTCCAGTCCTTGCCCTTCCCGATTTCACAAAGACCTTTGTGTTGGAATGTGATGCCTCAGGGAAAGGAATTGGTGCTGTCCTTATGCAAGAGGATCGACCTTTGGCCTTTACCAGCAAGCAACTATCTGAAAGAAATATGGGAAAATCCATCTATGAAAAGGAAATGTTGGCTATTCTGCATGCCATGGATTTGTGGCATCCTTATCTATTGGGGAAAATGGTTCCAAATTAATACATACCATCAAAGCCTCAAGTATTTTCTGGAACAATGCATTTCCTCCCCAGAACAACAAAAATGGGTGACTAAACTCTTTGGATATGATTATGAGATCATTTATAAGAAAGGAAAAGACAATGTGGTTGCGTATGCACTTTCCCAAAAATATGAAGATGAAGGATCCCTTTCTTCTCTTTCATTCATTGTACCAGAGTGGCTCTAAGACGTTCACCAGGAATGGCTACAAGATCCCAAAAGTTCGTAGTTGATCCAACAATTGCAGTCCAATGCTCCAACTTCCCCAGGGTACTCCTGGCTCCATGAGGAACTTCGATACAAAGGCCATTTGTATTTAAGTAAACAATCAAAGCTTAAATCCACGGTACTTTCTGAGCTTCATGCTACACCCACAACAGGGTTCACCAAAACCTATGATAGGGTCAAATGTTCCTTTTTCTGGGATGGCATGAAATAGGAAATTCGTAATTTTGTAGCTGAATGTGACATGTGTCAACACAACAAGGGAGAATCTGTCAAATTGTCGGGCACACTACAACCGCTCCTGATTCCACCTACTATTTGGAAGGATATATGTATGGATTTTATTACTGGCTTACCCAAATCGGTAAATAAATCCGTTATCATGGTGGTTGTTGATCACCTTTCCAAGTATGCTCATTTTTGTGCCCTTCAACACCCATTTACAACATCCACGATGGCTCAAATCTTCATGGATCAGGTCTTCAAGCTTCATGGCATGCCACACTTTATTGTTTCTGATCGCGACCCAACTTTCAAAAGCAATTTTTGGCAAGAACTGTTCAAGATACAAGGCACATAATTGCATCTCAGCACAACTTATCATCCCCATACTGATGGATAAATGGAAGTTTTCAACAAGTGTTTGGAAACATATTTGAGGTGTTTTTTCTTGGAAAAGAAAAATCAGTGGGATCAATGGTTACCCCTACCTAAATGGTGGTACAACACTTCATACCATATAGCTACACGCATGACTCCTTTTGAAGCGATATATGGACAAAAGCCAATTTCAGTTCTCTCGTACTTACCGGGTGCCTCGAAGTTCCAGGTGGTTGACCTAACACTTAAATCTCGACAGGCTATTCTCCGTACCCTCAAAGAGAATTTGGCCATGGCACAGAATCGCATGAAGCAACAACCAGATCAAGGTCACTCTGAACATTAATTTGTAGAAGGGGATCAGGTGTTTCTTCAACTGCAACATTACAAGAAAACTTCCCTCAAGGCCGAGCATTATCAGAAGCTAGTGCCCAAATTTTATGGTCCTTGTACCATGCTCAAGCATGTGGGACAAGTCGCTTATCAGTTAGCTTTGCCCAGCCATTCGAAGCTACATCCTGTTTTTCATGTTTCATGCTTAAAGAAGGTGATTGGAGCTAAGTGCCAAATTCAAACCAACCTTCCAGAGTTAGTTGAAGAAGGATCCATTTGGCTACAACCAAAAGCAGTTTTGGACTAGCACGAGCATTGCCTATGTCAGAGAACCATCAAGGAAGTGCTAGTCCAGTGGAAAGATACAACTCCAGCAGACGCCACTTGGGAACCAACTACCATTCTACAACAATTTCCTCATCTCAAGCCTTGAGGACAAGGTTGTTTTTAAGGGAGCAGACATGTTAGGGTCCTAACCTGCACATAGGTAGAACAATATATTCAGATGTAATAAAGGTCAATATTAATAAGGCCTTTCAATAAAATAGAATAAGGCGGATGTAAGAAGACCTAATAGAAGCTTTCGCTTCTAGAAGGATCTTCCTCTAGATGCTTCTTTTTAGTATAAATAGGAGTTGAAGGTATGAGAACCCTAGTTTGGATATTATTGTAATAGAGCTCTGCTCAACTGGAGGTTTCCCCCTCAAAGAGGCCCGTGAACATTGCTTTCAGATTCAAAGTGCTATTTATGTTTTTATTCTTATATCATTTCAGTGTTATTGTGGTGAATGTTCTGGTTATATTGTTGTTATTCTGCCATTACTACCATTTTATTTCTGTTTTGCATACATTTTATATCTGGTATATTACAAAAAGGAATGGAAGGAAGTTGTGATGAAGAAGAAGTTGTGATGAAGAACAATGTATGTGAGAAATTGTGAAAAAGACTTAAGCATTGATAGATACAAGACAAGACTCGGGGATAGAGGGTTATCTCAATAGGAGGGAGAAGACTATAATGACAACTTGTTATAGTAAATAGATATACCTCTACCCGATCCATTATATCTCCTGTAGTATCCATGGGTTGGATTTTACATAAGATGAATGTAAATATTGTTCTTCTCAACAAAGTAATTGAAGAAGAATCGTATGTAGAGAAACCTCAAGGTTTTGAGGAGACCCTTGTATGCTGATGGAAGAAGACCTTGTATGGATTCAAGTAAACTTGGTGTAGAGCCTCTCATGTACAACAAAAGCATGGTGAAAACTTCCTATAACTGAGGTAGTATATTGAAATGGTTCTTCAAAAGTCTGGGATGATGGATTACAAATCCATGGAAAAATCCCATGATGACAGATATGAATAATTTGAGAGACTATGATCCAATATACACATCTATGTATCAACAATTGATTGGCTTGTTCATGTATTTGGAGAATACTCAACCATATACTTTCTATGGGATGTTTGAGTTATGATATACAACTGCATGGATTTATCGATTCAGATTGGGTAGGGAGTGCAGATGATAGAAGAAGTGATACTTGGATATGTTTCAATTTGATCTTTTCCATGATGTCATGGGATAGCAGGAAACATTAGTCTTTTTCACTCAACATTGCAGAAGCAAAGTATATTACAGTTTGTGATGCTTGTACGGAAGCAGTGTGGCTCCGTAAGTTGGTTTCTGGACTTTTTGATCATGTGTTGAATTTGACCGTGATATATTGTGATGATCATAGTTGTGTGAAGCCTTCAGAGAACCTGGCATTCCATGACAGTTCGAAGCACATTGAGATCAAGAAGTAGTTACTCTATGATAAAGTCCAAAGGGGAGAAGTGGTTCTCCAGTATATATCCATAGATGAACATATAACAAATATTTTGGTAAATCCTCTGTCCAAGATGAAAAGTTTGCATACTTAAGGGACAAACTAAATCTCATGGAGATGAATTCCTTATTGAATAAGTAAGTGATTACTTCCATGTTGGGAGGGATCACTGATATGTTATTGATTTATGGAAAGCCATTTTCCAGTTCAGAAAATGGTTTAGGTTGGGTAGTTCCTGTTATCACATGAAGTTGACATGGGTCATATGTAGTTTTTGTAGGTCATCCAAGTCCTTTTTTTGCACAGGGAAAAACCATGAGAGAAAATGAAGCATTTAGAGCATTCCATTTCGAGCTCGAAATACAAGAAAGCAGACAAGATCGATTTTCAATGGTGGAGATCCCATGAATAGTTCATATCAACGGCTCTCGGGTAGTCAAAGTTTCAAGGTCATGCAAGGGTTAACGACTAGACAAAATCCCTAAACTCCCAAAATCCTAAAGTAATGAGAGGTTTCCACATCAACCATAAGAAAGTGACTTAGGGATATTTCCATCCAAAAGTCCCAAATTTCCGAAGTCCTGAAGTAAATTTGAGCCATTGAAGGCTGAGGACACACGTCGATAGATCTAACACTTTGGAAATGTGGAAATTTGGAGGATTCCATGAGAAAGAAGAAGAAAAATCTAGAATCCCGAACCCCCGAAGTGAATCTCGACCGTACAAAACAAGAGGACACATGGAGGTAGATCTCTCAGTTTGGAGATACGATGCTCCGGAGGATTGTAAAATCTATGCATTGAAAAGGTCCAAAGCCCAAACTCCTGAAATAAGTGTGGACCATTGATCTCAAATCAAGAAGAACTGTTGATATTGACACCAGTATCATCGAAAGTCTCTAAGTCCCGAGGAGTCGACGTCCCGAAGTAACGTCAGGATGACATGTTGCTTCGGGCACTACCACTTCACGGGTTTTTTTCAGCTCAACACATGACACTCATCCATCACTAGCTATGACATTATATAGTGTCAGGACACCATGTCATATTCAAGAGATCATCCTCCATGAGGTATTCCTACTCAACATTCAAAGCTCTCAAGCATCAAATTTGGATCCATCTCTAAGCATTGTTGATCCTGGAGTTGGAATACGAATAAATTTAGCAAGAGCGCTAAAGTGGAAGGGTTTCCCAAATCACGTATTTGTGTCATATCGATGACCACACTTCATTGCGGGGATGAAACATGCCCAAACGATAAAATTCTAGAGAGGTCCCGCAATCGAAACCATGGTATATCAAAGGATGTACATGGAAGTTGGTGGTAGATTGAGGGGAACGAAGCGGTGTGGACCCAAACCGCCCTTGAAAAATTCCGCAATCATGTGCTCATATGGGGTCCAATCCAAGATCAACAAGTTTCAACATAAGCTGGGTGTTAAGCCAAATCATCAAAGGATCTTCATAAGGATAAGCAAAGTGTTAGAATATCGCGACCAGTTTATCACTAGAGGGAAGAGCACAATAAACTACCCCCTTAAATGGAATCATGGAGGGTTTTGGCCGAGGAGACAAAAAAATGTCAGCCCGAGGTACTGTAGAGAGAATTTTTTCAACATCCTAATCCCAAGAAGAAATCAATTAATTAAAGAAGGACTGGTGGTTGAACTATCGACTACCCTCCTTAAATGGAAGCATGGAAGGTCTGGTTGAGAGGACATAAAGTTGTCAGCCTGAAGTACCACAGAGGGAAGTTTCTCCCACACACCCATACTGACCAGAGTTTCCTTCTGACAGAAGGAACAAGACAGAAAAGAGAAGACATCGACTACTGTATTTATTATAAATAAACTAGATGAATGATTTGAGAGGGTCGGATGGTTGAGCAAAGATCCCTTTTGTAATATTTTGACTACACAGAGTTGTTCTCTGGTTATATATGGGACTTGAGACATTTTAGTTAATAGAAGTCAATTTCCTATCATCATCTTGTTTCCTCTTACTCTGAAATGATCATGATTGGATGATCCATATGAGATTTTGTAGTTGCGTTATAATGGATGTTTGATTATAATGTTGCTATGAATGTGTTTTAGTGTTTTAAACTTTAGTTTCAAGAGGTTCATGTGATTGAGTTTTTCTTTTATTGGCTTCTTGAAGCCCTGATGCTTATAGTAGACCCACCCACCTTCCTTACTAAGTCTTCCTTCTATTCACCTTTATCCTTAAACCACTAACTGAATTTAATCAAAACCTCATTTGCTTATGCATGCTAGCCTAGTTTTCTGTGTTAAAACATTATGATGCTAAGTTTTGTCCATTTGACCTTTCATCATTAATTCACATTCAAAAACCTTTTTGATGGGTACTAAGCTTATCCTCTTGCAATCTAAGGGCACCTCTCAGTGCCAACATTCTTGGCGCCATTTTCGGGGAACAAATTGAAGACATTTCCTTGGGATTGAATGACAAAGAAATATTGATTCTGAAGGTGCACTATAATTCAATACATTAAATATTGCAGCTTGCACCTGGCGACTCCACTATTTCAGTTGTGGCTCTGAAAGGTAGACACACGAGGTCTACTCCACATCTACCTTTGGAAACATCTGAAGCTGACCCAAAGAATATTATCAAGAAAGGAAAGGCTTCTCAAGAAGGCTATTCAATTATTTTACCAGGTACTCCTGGTATTTTACATGATTCTACTTTTAAAACTCCAATATCCATATCCAATTCTCCTCTATTAGCTTTTGATGAATTGTCTAAAAGTTTGTATTTTGAAAATTTTCCTATTGAATACTCTTCTTTCAGCCCCAAATTGAATGAAGAAAATTTTGAAACCCTTGCTTCTCCCGATGTTGTGAGTTGGTTCAAGCTCGAGAATCTTGAAGATTTTCCTACTTTGGGCCTTCTTAATTCTCCTCCTATCAAAGTTGTTGTGACTCAAGAAGAGGAAACCTCTTTTCCCTTGGACCCTATACCATATTCCTCCAAGACTCAAATGCTTCCTCTTTCTCCAAAAATCCAAGTTGCATTTGTATTTGTCAAAACTCCATCTCCCCCTTGTTCTCTTATAGTTCACAACCCAATGGAAGGTGCTAATATTCCTAGAAATAGGATGGATGCCATAGTGGATTCTAGGTGTTCCACTTTTATTTTTCCTTAGCCTATGAATACTCTCCTAGTTGGAGACTACCTTAAGTACGTGCCCAAGTCCATAGGGGAGGAAGACATAAGTGTAGAAGAACACCTTGTAGCTTTTTATAGTCATGCAAATAATCTTAACATTGAGAATGAGGATGTATGGATGAGGGTATTTGTACAGAGCCTTGGTGGTGAGGCTAGGAAATTATTTAGGGGTCTGGCTCCTGGATATATTGTTGGGATTGAAGCCTTGGATGATGCTTTCTTGAGGCATTGGGGGGATAAAAAATATTTTCTTTATTATATTACAGAATTTGGTTCACTTAAGAGAAAAGAGGGGGAATCTGTTTCAAACTTCTCCAAAAGATTTAATAAAATGTACAACAATATTCCCACTAAATTAAATCCTACATAAACCTTTGCCAAGATTACCTATGCCAATGATTTTGACCCTGAGTTTTGCTTCCTGTTGAGAGAAATAATATCTACATCTCTAGCTCATATGCAAGATGCAGCTTTGGAAGTATAATCTAACATATTGGAAACTAACAAACTTATGGGGAAAGTATGATAGAGACAAAAGGAAAGGTAGGGAATAAGCTTCAACCTCAGAATCCCCTGTAATCCACCCTCGATTTGATGAACTTACAAAATTGGTAAAATCATTTTCTGTCGAAATGGAGAAGTTCAAACTTGAAGGAAAACAAAACTATAGGAACACACAGAATGATGATAATAAAGGTAATTTCAGAAGACCAAATAATGCCCCTTAGGTCCTCCCAAGAGATCAAATAATTAGGGATAGGGGTTATCAAAAAGTCCAAGCCCCTCTCCAAAACAACCTTGTTGCTGATGAAGAAGGAGAGGATGAAGAATTTGATCTTGAAATCCATTTTCTTGGTGACACCTCTTCATATCCTCATTTAACCTAATCTACATATGAATAGTCTCTCATGGATAGTCATTTATATGAATTGAGTAAAGGGAAAAAAAATGGAAATCTAGGTAAATACAACCTAAGGTCAAAAAAGAAAGAGGGGAAGACTGACACCATTGATCAACCCATTAAAAAAAAAAAATATGCTAAGGCTGTGGCAGCTAGCAACAAATAAAAAAAGAACAAAGCACCCAGGCATTGGCTAAGGGCCCTACCTCGAAAGTTAAGGAGATTCTGAAATCTCCATCCTCTTTTAGCTTTCAGAGTGAGGTTCAAAAAATTAAAATCCATGTACCTTTTTTGGAGCTGATTAAGAATGAGTAATTCAAAGGATATATTTCTAAAATGTTGCAGCCCAAACCTTCCTCTAATTCCACATATTCAGTCAACCTTCAAGATGAAAAACCAACTATCATCCTGGGACCTTTGGTAGAGGATAGAGATGAATCTTCCCCCCATTTCTACACATCATTAAACGTTCATCATAAAGTGTTGCACAGCTACTTGATGGACTCAGGGGCATCTCATAAACTCATTCCTAGAAATATCATGGATGAGCTTGGGTTGGAAGTTACAAAAAATTACCATGACATATACTCATTTGATTCCAGGAAGGTGAAGTTTTTTGGGGTTATTAAAGACTTGGTTGTTACCATGTTCCAACTGTCGATGAAAAGTGTGGTCATGGATATTGTAGTGGCTAATGTCCCCCCTAATTTTGGGATTCTCTTTTCAAGATCTTGGATCAAAAGAATAGGGGGAACTTTGTAGATGGACCTTTCATATGCCACCATTCCTGTGTTTGGGGGAGAACATAGAAGGCTATATAGAGAGGCACAATTAGCGTACATCATCAGTGATGAAGAAAATGCTACCAACCACCCTATTTTTTCACTTGATACTAATTTAGGATCCAGTATGTTACAACTCACTGATGCTCCTCAACCACCTATTGAAATCAGAAAGCATTCCATCACCTCTTGTGAAGATACTCATCCTAATACCTCTGTTTGGAAGATGTTTTTTGATGGGGCCTCTTCTAAGGAGGGTGCTGGTGTTGGGGTGGTATTTATTTCTCCTACCCAAGAGATCATATATTTGTCCTACAAGATTGAATTTGAAACTACAAACAATGTGGCAGAATATGAGGCTCTTGTTTTGGGTTTGAGGGCTACTAAAGACATGAGAATTGAAGATATAGCAGTGTTTGGAGATGCTGAATTAATTGTACATAAAGTTAAAAATATGTATCAAGCTAAACACCCTAGGTTAAGGACTTACATAAATAAAGTTTGGGATCTTGTTGATAGTTTCTTCTTAGATTTTAATATCTCATTTGTTCCAAGAGAGGAGAACACTATGGAAGATTCCTTGGATGTTTCAACAAGTAATTTCAAGATTCCTTTTCCCCCTAAACTAAAATATGAAGTGGAAGTGAAGTATAGACCCTCCATACCTGACAATGTCAAACATTGGAAGGTTTTTGAGGATGATCTTGAGATAAAAATATTTCTGGAGATTGTGGATGAGTTTTCTGCCTTACATATCGATTAAGATCATGATACTAAAAAGATCCCTCATGATGATATTTTTTTGAATAAAATTGTTGACCATCATATTGTTCAGTTGCTCGATAACCATTTTCCAAAAGGACTAGTCCCCTTGGAGAGATTGTTTGATAGAAATGATGTTGCTATAAAGGTTAAAGGTTCAACTGAAAATGCTGAGGTGACTGAATGCAATTTAGGTGCAGAGGAGGATCCAATGTTTGTTAAGTTGTCTAGCATCTTGTCAAAGGAACAAAGGGATGAGTATGTTAATATTTTAAAGGATTTTGCTGATGTGTTTTCCTGGAAATATGAATATTTAAGAACATATGACATAAACATCATTGAACATAAGATCCCTTTAAAAGAGGAGACCAATCCTTTTAGGCAGAAAATCAGACAGATAAATCCCATGATGTTTCCTATTATGGAAAAAGAAGTGAAGAAATTGTTGGATGCCAAAATCATCATTCCTTTGAGATACTCTGAGTGGGTAGCTAACTTGGTCCCTGTAAGGAAGAAAATTGGGGAAATTAGACTATGTGTTGATTTCAAGAATTTGAACAAAAGCTCCAAGAAAGATAATTACCCCTTGCCAAAGATGGAGCACATTTTGCAGAGAGTCATTGGTTCATCTAGGATGTATATGATTTATGGATTTTATGGCTACAATCATATCTTTGTCTTGGATGAAGATAGAGAGAAGACAACCTTTAATACTCCTTGGGGCACATTCATGTATGATAAAATTCCCTTTGGGTTGATGAATGCAGGAGCACCCTTTTTGGGAGCAATGGACATTTCCTTCATTGGGGAGAAAGACAAATTTGTAGTCATCTATATAGATGAAATTTCAATGTTCTCAAAATATGATAAAGAGCATTATCATCATTTGAAAAGGGTCTTCCTGAAGTGAAAAAAGTTTGGTCTCTCTGTCAATCCTAAGAAGTCTTTGTTTTCTATGAAGGAAGGTAACGTATTGGGGCACATTGTATCATCAGAAGGGGTAAGAATTGATCCAAGTAGGGTAGAGGAAATCTAGACCTTATCTTTTCCTAGATCCAAGAAAGAAGTTCAATATTTCTTGGGGAAAATCAATTTTCTAAGAAGGTTCATCTCTAACTTTGTTGAATTAGTGAAGAACATTACAACCATGCTTAGGAAAGGGAATGAGGTGAAATGGAATACTGAGGCTCAAGAATCTTTTGATCAGATAAAAAATTCCTTGAATGAAGCACCTATGCTCATCAACCCTGACTATTCCAAGGAGTTTCTGATATTTTTCTTTGCCTCATTTGATACATTGGTTGTTGTTTTGCTGCAGAAAAATACAGAGGGGTTAGAGAAGCCTATTTCCTTTTTCAGCATAGCATTGAGGGATGAAGAAATGAGATATGGCATCAAGGAAAATTAGGATTATGCTTTTGTCAAATCCCTCAAGGCGCTCAGAGTACATGTTCTACATTCAAAGATTGTTGCATATGTCCCTTTATCCTTAGTGAAAGAGATACTTATCCAACTTGACATAGATAGGAAGAGGAGCAAATGGATTGATAAAATTATAGAATTTTACCTTGAAATGAAACCTACCAAACTAGTGAAGGGCCAAGGTTTATCCAGGTTGATGGTTGAATCAAATTGCAAAGATTTAGGGGTAAATTTCATGAACATAACTTAGAAAATCATCAAGCTGAGTTTGTTGATAAAATCTCTCATGCCAACCCAAATTTGGCAGAATGCACTTGGTATAAAGACATCATATATTTTCTACAGAAGTTGTGGCCTCTTGATGGTTTGGACAAGAACAAGGTGAGAGATTTTAAGCTTAAAGAGATCAGATATTGTCTCATTGATCATATCTTCTACTGGAAAGATCCTATGGTAGTTCTTTTGAGATGTTTAGATCCACAGGAAGCTCAAGGGGCCATGACTGACTTTCATGACAACTTATGTGGGGGACATCATTTTTGGAGAACCATAGCCTATACGATCCTCAGAGCTGGGTATTTCTTTCCTAGCCTTTTTACTAATGTTTTTGCAAAGATTAGAGCTTGTGTCAAATGCTGAAAGTTTTTTGGAAAGCATTAGCTCAAATATTTTCCTTTGAATCCTGTGGTGGTTTCTGGACCTTTTCAATAGTGAGGTCTCGACTTCATTGGGGAAATTCATCCAGCTTCGAGTGGTCAACATAGGTGGATTTTGACTGCCACTGATTACTTTACCAAGTGGATCGAAGTCATTCCTACAAGGAATGCCTCCCACAAGGTAATAATTAGTTTTCTTGAGGATATCATGTCAAGATTTGGTTTTCCAATCATGATTGTTACTGACAATGTTTCCTCCTTCAAATATGGACCATTGATCAAATTCTGTGAACAATATGGGATTAAATTAGTCCATTCTACTCTTTACTACCCCCAAGGAAATGGTTTGGCAAAGTCCTCTAACATGAGCCTCATAAATATCATCAAGAAATTGTTAGAAGACAATAAGAAAGCATGGGACTCAAAGATAAAATGTGTCTTATGGGACGATAGAGTTACAACAAATAGGTCACTTGGTGTTTCCCCTTTTCATCTTGTATATGGGGTTGAGGATATCTTTCCTACTCATCTTTCCTTTCCCGTGAAAAAATTCCTCCAGGACTACCAAGGAGAATCTAATGATATGGTTAGGAGGATACAACAACTGGTAGAAGTACAACAAACTAGGGAGCAACTACTTGGAAAAGCACATGACCATTAGTAGAAGATCAAGCAATCTTTTGACAAGAAGGTAAGAAAATAATATTTCTAGCTGGAAGATCTAGTGCTCAAGTGGTATGCACCCAAGAAAGACAAAGGAAAACATGGTAAATTTGAAGCCTTGTGGATTGGTCCGTTCAATGTTTTTGAGGTATTTTCAAATAACACTCATAAATTGCAGAACTTGGAGGATTCCAAAGTTTTTGGTGGCCCTGTGAATGGGAACATTCTGAAAAATTATTTTTCTTAAGCCATGATTGTCTTTCCAGTCATTGTAAATATCACTTTTTATTTTTATTTTTGTTTGAATAAGTGATCCCATAGCCCTAGGATAAGACACTAAAACTACTTGTTCTTGGCAAATCACAAGGAACATTCCATCCCCTGTGGAGCCAATGTTATCACATGAAGTTGTCATGGGTCATATGTAGTTTTTGCAGGCCGACCAAGTCCTTTTTTTACACAGGGAAAAACCATGAGAGAAAATGCATCATTCAGAGCAATCCATTTCGATCTCGAAATGCAAGCAAATAGATAAGCTCGATTTTCAACGGTGGAGATCCCATGAACAATTCAAATCAACGGCTCTCGGGCAGTTAGAGTTTTAAGGTCGCACAAGGGTTAATGACTAGACGAAAGCCTCGAAGTCCCAAAATCCTGAAGTAATGAGAGGTTGCCACATCAACCAGAAGAAAGTGACTTAGGGAGATTTCCATCCAAAAATCTCGAAGCCCTGAATTAAATATGAGCCATTGTAGGATGAGGACACGCGTTGATAGATATAACACTTTAGAGGATTGCATAAGAAAGTAGAAGAAAACTTCTGAAGCTTGAACCCCTGAAGTAAATTTTGACCTTCCAAAAAAAGAGGACACATGGAGGCAGATCTCTCACTTTAGAGATATAACGCTCCAAAGGATTGTAAAATCTATGCATTGAAAAGGTCCGAAGCCTGAATTCTCAGAATAATTGTGGACCGTTGATATCAAAACAACAAGAACTGTTGATCTTGGTAGTAGTATCACCAGAAGTCCTGAGGATTCAAAGTCCCCAAGTAACATTAGGCTGACACGTCGCTTCAGACCCTACCACTCCACGGGTGTTTTTCAGCTCAACACATGGCGCTCATCCATCAATAGCTGTGAAATTATATAGAGTCAGGACACCACGTCAGATTCAGGAGATCATCCTCTAGGAGGTATTCCTGCTTAGCATTCAAATATATCAAGTTCCAAACTTGGCTCCATCTCTAAGCATGGTTTAAAAGGATCCTGGAGTTGGCAGACAGATAAATTTAGAAGGAGCACTAAAGTAGGAGGGTTTCCTAGATCACAGATTTGAGTCAGATCAATGGCCAAACTTCATTGCAAGGACAGAACAAGCTCGAACGATAAAATTATAGAGCGGTCCCACAATCAAAAACATGGTATAGCAAAGGAGGTACGTGGCAATTGGTGTTGGATTGAGGGGGCCGAAGCAGTGTGGACCCAAACTGCCCTCGACAAATTCTGCAATCACGTTCTCATATGGGGTCCAATCCAAGATCAACATGTGTCAGCATAAGTTGGGTGTTAATCCAAATCATCAAAGGAGCATCACAAGGAGAAGCAAAGTGTTAGCAGATCACGACTAGTCTATCACTAGAGGGAAGAGGACAATCAACTACCCCCTTAAATGGAAGCATGGAGGGTCTATTCAAGGAGAAAGAAAATTGTTAGCTCGAGGTACCGTAGAGGGAATCTTTTCCACATCCTGATCCCAAGAATAAATTAGTTAATGAAAGAAGGACTAGTGTTTGAACTATCAACTACCCCCCTTAAATGGAAGCATGGAGGGTCTGGTCGAGGAGACAAAAATTTGTCACCCCGAAGTACTACAGAGGGTAGTTTCTCCTGCACACCCATATTGACTAGAGTTTCCTTCTGATAGAAGGAACATGACAGAAAAGAGAAGACACCGACTACTATATTTATTATAAATACATCAGATGAATGATTTGATAGGGTCGGATTGTTGAGCAAAGCTCCCTTTTGTAATATTTTGACTAAGTAGAGTTGTTCTCTGGTTATGTATGGGACTTGAGACATTTTCATTCATAGAAGTCAGTTTCCTTTCATCATCTTGTTTCCTCTTACTATGAAATGCTCATGATTGGATGATCCATATGAGATGTTGTAGTTGTGTTATAATGGATTATTATCACTGAAATTTCATCTGCACATGGTTACAAGAACTCAGCATCGTCAAACAGTGGTAAAGTCATCCATGGACCTAAATTAATACCACAACATTCAAAGAAGGTCAAAAATCTATACAAAGTAGTAAAAAATTGAAGATCGCTATGCAGACATTGGGCGCGCGCGTGCATGCGCAGAACAAGAACGCAGAAATCACGCATAGGCGCACGATGCATGACTGTTAGCACAAAAATCCATGCACCTGCTAAACAACACATTTATGAGAGTGGTCGGCCTCCCACCCACTTATGGTTCAGCTCCCAAGCCGATTTGACCCTCAAATCTGGACTGGATCTGACTGGTGGGCTGGTCAAAGACCTAGGAATGCCCTAAATGGCCTCTTTTCACACTACTCAGCAGTTAAACAATAACCCAAAGAAATGCTATAAAAAGCCATGGATGCACCTCATTTTTTCAAGGAATTCAAAGTAATGTTATGATGTCTCTATTGTTTTGAGGACTCCATCCTTGTCAAGAGCATATTGGCACCATTACATTGGAAAATACACCTCACCATTGTGTGGATTTGTAAAGAATTCTTTCATCATCATTTTCCATTTTTCTTTGTTGTAAGAAGAGCTAGCTAGTGAGGGTCCAAGAGCCCTCCCTTGGAGGAAGAAGGGACTCATAGTCACCTTTCTTATTGGTGCTTTGTTTTCACTAATAGATCAGCCTCAAACATTGGTGACATGGGTCTTATGGTTCTTTTTGTTTCTATTTCCCTATGCTCATGAATTTAGTTGTTATTGCATTTCTTAGTTTAATTCTTAATTGTAGTCTTTTATTTTCTTTCCCTAATACTTTTCCTTGCAGCTGTCCTGCTCAGCAGACCCAACTGAGCTTGCAAGCACCTCTATTTTTCTCACCAAGGTGATGAAAGAGGCGCAATAGATTGGCGACTCCGCTGGGGAAAGGTATCAATTTCCTACCTGTTAGCGTCGGAAGTCACTCTTGGATTGATTGCAGGAGAAGAGCCCGACACCCATCAGTTTAATGTCACGAGTTATTTATAAGGGGTGATCGAATGGAGATAATGGCTCGAGGAGGTATCACTCTAACTCAGGGACTGAGTCTGGTACGTAAAGAACAAAGGAGGTTTGGAATCCTAACTTCATCCAGTGGGTTGATTTAAAGATGGGCAGGTGGAAGACTTAGGAGAAAATGAACAAACGGCTCTGGGCAATAGGCTTGCAGTAGTTTGTAGAGGAAAAACTCTAAAAGCAGGATCCTCCTGGTTCAGGGCTTCAAGAAACTGAATATAAAACTTGATTGGATCCTCCAATTCCAAGTCATTCAGCATTAAGGAAATCACAGGAACTGATTAGAGGCTCCGTAAATATTACAGTGATCCATTACAACATCATCCTATAATAGCTACAACTCGACTCGATCCTCCAATTCCGAGCTGATCTAACACAGTTTAAACAAAGACATGAAAGAAACTGGCATTCATAAGGCAAGAACTCTCAAAGCTCATACATAACCAGAATAATAGTGCTTCATTAAAACTTTATAACCGGGAGCTCTACTCAACCATCCATCCCTTACAAATTACAAAGACTGAGTTTATATACTCAGAGAAAATTGCCTCGCAGAGGCGCATTCAGTGACTCACAGCTTGATGTCCCTTTAGTCAAACTCGTACTGGTATCTTCCTTTAAGCACCATCTTAACTATGCATGGCCCTTGCAAAGAGGGTAGCTGAGCTATTAAGTGTCAGGCTAACGTGCACAGACTTCTCTGTTGGGCTGAGGACTTCGGCATGGCATTTTTGAGAAAAATGATGCACAGGACTTCTTCGAGCAGATGGTTTTCCATATCCTCCATCCCCTGCGATTAATGAGTGAGGCAAGGTTTCAACCACCCTCTCTTGTCATCATTTACTTCAGACAGGAAATAGGACTGAGGTTGGATCAAATGGCACTTGGAGGTCGCGACAATTCCTTCTATGAATCATGCATGATGTCTTTGGCCCTTTCTGAACAGCTTTTTCCTTCATATGTGACCGGGGGCTATGACTGCGTGCTTATCGCCAAAGCGCTTTCGGTGTTCGCGAACGGCAGGAGTTAATCTTCGCTTCTTGAAATCGCGATGTGCAAAACGTCGAGACGGCTTTAATTTGGTGCCACACGCCCTTTGGATATGACGGTCCCGACTTCACCCGACAATGCAGTGGGCCTAGGCTCTGGACGCCTTCAGCACTTTGCAACTCGCGACGGGGAGGAGCTAGTCCTTCTGCTTCAAAGTTACGGTGGGTGAAAAAGGTGAGGAGCCCCAATCGTGTGACAGGTGTCCGCTTCAGATGGACAACTGAGATCTTCTCAGCAACGCTATGGGCCCAGGTCCTCATGCCCTCACAACCTCACTGGTTGAACCGTCGAGATTTCACCCTCCTATTTCTCGAGTCCCTGAGATGCAATAACTCAATGGCATGCAGACTTTATCTCTAGCGAATGCGTGTCCACCTGTCGACCACGTGGTCCCACCTTATGCTCTACTACATGTTCACATGAACCTCAGCACTTCGCAACTCGTGAATCCTAATGCCAATACCTTGGGACTTCTCGCAGCGAGGTCCCAAGGGATTCTGCCACCTGTCCTCCAATGGTCGAAATCTTGCAACCTCGCAAACTCATGATCCTCGCGGCCAATTCCTTGGGTATTTTCTTACGAGACTCCGATGCATGATCCCGAACCAACAGTCCAGATTTTCTCTTCTGTCGATCCGACGGCTAACACCGTTCACCTCTTTAACAACATCTGCGCTATTCTCGACACGACTCGACTGACTGTAATTAACCACCGACCGTTGATCTGCTTCGCAAAATAGACTTTGGATGTTGCCGATGACATTTTTTTCACTTGATTGACGTGCTCTTTGGAAAAACAGGAATTCTCCCATGCTGCGCTTGAGCATTTCATGCAACTTGCGGATCCGAATGCTTTAGAGCCCGTGACAAGAATTATCACTAACATCAGGCTCCATGGGGGATAGAGTCGTCCCTGCGATGCTCTAAGAAATCCTTCTGCAGTTCCAGTTTCCTTTATGTTGGGCTATGGAGTCACTTATTAGGTAGAAAACATACAAAAAGAAACTAAACAAAGAACTAAAAGGCAATATTTACAAACAGAGGAGCCGTTTGCGGCTCACAAAAAACATTTTTTCAAGAAGTGCCCATTTACTGGGCCACCAAAAACTTCTTCACCTTCCAGATCCTGTAATTTGTAAGTATTGTTCGAGAATACCTCAAGGATCTTGAAAGGCCCAAACCAGAGGGCATCGAACTTACTGTGCTTGCCCTTGTCCTGCCTGGGCGCATCCCATTTGAGCATCAGATCACCCTGCTCGAATTCTTTCTTTCTACTCTTCCTGTCGAAAGCCTGCTTAATCTTTTGCTGACGATGGTAGGCCCTGTTCATGACCTGCTCTCTAATCTGCTGCACTTCCACCATCTGATGAATCCTTCTGACCATATTGTCAGGATCTCCCTCAAGGTCCTGGAGGAACTTTTCCACAGATAAGGCGAGCTGAGTAGGGAAAATGGCCTCAGTTTTGTAAACAAGTTGGTAAGGGGAGATGCCCAAGGATCTTTTGGTTGTCACTTGGTCGGCCCACAGAGCAAATTTGAGCCTCGAATCCCAGGCCCTTTTATTGTCTTCCAGAAATTTTTAATGAGCTTGATCAGGCTTTTATTGGAAGACTCTGCCAGTCCATTTCCTTGAGGATAATAGGGGGTAGAGTGAATCAGTGAAATCTCAAATTTCTCACAAAACTTGACCAGAGGCTCGGACCTGAAGGGAGCAGCGTTGTCAATGACAATTCTGCTGGGGCAACTAAATCGAGCTATGATGTCTTCTAGGAAACTGATAATCACTTTGTGGGAAGTGCTTTTGGTGGGAACCGCTTCTATCCACTTGGTGAAATAGTCCGTTGCAATTAGAATCCATATGTGCTGGCCACTTGAGGGAGGATGAATTTCTCCGATGAAGTCCAATCCCCACTGCTAGAAGGGTGCTGAGACTACTACAGGCTTTAATGGCAGAGATTTGAGCTGTTGCTTTCCTGAGAACTTCTGGCATTTGATGCAAGCTCTGATTTCTCTGCAGACATCTGGGAATAAAGTGGGCCAGTAATACCTAACTCGGAGGATCTTATGGGCTATGGTCTTCCAAAAATGATGACCCCCACAAAGGCCACTGTGGAAATCAAATGTAACCTGCTGAGCTTCTTGTGGGTCCAGGCACCTTAAGAATACCCCTAGAGGATCCTTCCAGTACAAGGCCTGGTCAATGAGGCAATATCTAACCGCCTTGAGCTTTAAAGCTCTCACCTTGCCTTTTTCCATCCCATCAGGAGGCCTCAATTCTTGCAGAAAATACAAGATATCTTTGTACCAGGGGCATGCTGCTAATGATAAGGCACTTTGAGAATCCTTACTGGATGATTCGGCTTGCTCATTGATGTAGTTAATCCCTAAGGCTTTGCAATTGGATTCAGCCAGTAACTTGGCTAAACCCTGCCCCTTTATCAACTTGGTAGGTTTGATCTCCAAATCAAACTCTAGGATCTTGGCGATCCACTTTCCTCTTCTTCCGTCCATGTCGGGCTGTATAAGAATGTCCTTTACAGAGGTCGAAGGAACATATGTAGTGATCTTTGAGTGCATAACATAGACTCTGAAATCTTTGAGAGCTTTCACCAGGGCATAAGACTGCTTCTCCATAACCTCGTACCGGAGTTCTACATATCGCAATGCCTTGCTGAAGAAGGCAATGGGATGCTCTCGTCCTTCCTCATTTCTCTGCAACAAGACTGCTGCTACTATATCATAGGAGGCAAAAGAAAAAATTAGGAAATCTTTGGAATAATCAGGACTGATCAGCACAGGCACCTCAGTCAATGCCTTCTTTATTTGAGTAAAAGATTCCCTGGGTTCAGTAGTCCACTTTACTTCATTTCCCTTCTTGAGCATGGCTGTGATATGTTTCACCAATTCAGCAAAGCTTGAGACGATTCTCCTCAGAAAATTTATTTTTCCCAAAAATGCCTGAACTTCCTTCCTAGATCTAGGAAGTGACAGGGTCTGAATCACTTCTACCCTACTGGGATCAATTCTTACTCCCTCTGCTGATACTATGTGGCCTAGTAACTTCCCCTCCTTCATAGCAAACATAGACTTCTTGGGGTTTAAAGATAGTCCAAACCTTCGGCACTTCATGAAAACCTTTCTCAAGTGGCAGCAGTGCTCGTTGTCTGAACTAGAGAAGATCGTGATGTCATCTAAATAGATCACTACAAACTGGTCTTTCTCCCCAATGAAGGCTATGTCCATGGCTCATTGAAATGTCGCTTCTGCATTCATCAGTCCGAAAGGCATCTTGGCGTACATGAATGTGCCCCAAGGGGTGGTGAAGGTTGTTTTTTCTCTGTCCTCAGGCATGACTGATATTTGATTATACCCCGAAAACCCATCAATCATGGATATCCTAGATGCACCAGTTACCTTCTGCAATATGTGTTCCATGTTGGGCAGAGGATAATTGTCTTTCCTTGAGCTTCTTTTCAGGTTCCTGAAATCAACACAGAGTCTGATTTCTCCACTTTTCTTCCTTACAAGGACCAAGTTGGCCACCCAATCAGAATATCTCAAGGGGACAATAATTCGGGCATCTAGTAGCTTCTTCACTTCTTTCTCCATGACAGGTAGCAAAATGGGATTTATCTGCCTCAGCTTCTACTTGAACGACTTAGCCTCTTCTTTCAGCGGGATCTTGTGTTCAATGAATGATGTGTCATATGTGTTGAGGTCTTCGTAGGTCCATGCAAACACATCAGAAAACTCTCTCAACAACTCAGTATATTCAACCCTCTACTCCTTGGTTAAACTCCTTGACAACTTGACAAACTTAGGTTCTTCTAGTGTGCCAATGTTGCACTCGGCTGTGTCAGCATCATCACTCGAAACTTTTCCCTTTACTACCACATCATTCCCATCAAACAATCTCTCTAATGGGACCAGTCCGCTCGGAATGTGATTGCCAGGTAACTGAATAATGTCATGCTCCGCTATTTTACTCAGCAACTCACCCCCATTAAACCCTTTCTCAGAGATAGAAACTTGATTGATATGCAACTCTGAAAACTCTTCGATAGTCTCCAAGAATTTCTTGATCTCAAGGTCATCCTCAAACACCTTCCAATGCTTAACATCGTCAGGTATGGAGGGCCCGTATTTTACTTCTACATCATACCTTAGTTTGGGTGGCAAGGGTACTTTGAAAAGGCTTGCAGATGTAGCCAAGGAATCTGCCACTATGTTTTCTTCTCTCGGGATGAAAGAAATGTTAAATGCTGAGAAGAAACTATCAATTAGATCCCATACCTCATTCCTATAACTCCTGAGTCGAGGATTCTTGGCCTGATAAGCACTTCTGATCTGCTGGACTACCAACTCCGCATCTTCGAACACTGCTACCTCCTCAATTCCCATTTCCCTTGTGGCTCTTAATCCTAGTATAAGAGCTTCATACTCTACCACATTATTAGTGGTTTCGAATTCCATCTTGTATGATAGTGAGATGGTCTCCTGAGTGGGTGACACAAAAAACACCCCAGCACCAGCGCCTTCTTGGGAACAGGCTCCATCAAAAAACATTTTCCAAATTGGGGTGATGGAGGGAGGAAATTCATGGGAAGTAGTGGGCTACTTTTTGAGTTTCAGAGGAGGCTCGGGGGCATGGGTAAGTTGTAGTAGACTGGAGCCTAAATCAGTGTCCAAGGAAAAGATGGGATGATTGGTAGGGTTGGCTTCATCACTGATTATGTAGGCTAGTTGGGCTTCCCTGTATAGTCTTCTATGCTCTCCTCCGAACACTGGGATAGTAGCATATGCGAGGTCCATCTGCAGGGTTCCCCCCAGTATTTTTATCCAAGATCTTGACAATAGCATACCGAACTTGGGGGGAACATCAACTACTATGATATCCATGACCACATTTTTCATGTGTAGTTGAAACAGGGTCACAACCAGGTCTTTAATAACTCCGAGACATTGAACTCTCCTGGAGTCGAAAGAATAGAGATCATGATATGCTCAGGTGACTTCTAATCCCAATTCTTCCATGACGGTTTTAGGCATGAGGTTGTGAGAATCCCCTGAATCCATCAAGAAATTGTGCAACACTTTATCATGTATGTTTAGGGAGGTGTAGAAGGGAGGGGATGAATCATCTCTGTGTTCTACCATGGGACCTAGGATAATTACGGGCTTTTCATCTTGGAGGTTTATGGAGTCTACGGGAGGGGATGAGGCTTCAGACTGCAAAATATCAGAGAAGCATTTTTTAAATTCATCATGTTTGATTAGCTCGGTGAGGGGTACAGGGATTCTAATCTTTTGAATCTCATGCTCGAAATTAAAAGAAGATGTAATCTTTGGAATTTCTCTTATTTCGGGGACATGATGGTGGACAATGGGAGAAAGGGGTGGGGCCTTCTTACCTCTGTGTCTATCTGCTACTTCTTTAGCAGGCTTCTCTATTCTAGTGGACTGCTCAGGAATATCAGGTGTTGTTGTCTTCTTATCGGACCTTAGATTGTACCTGCCTCGACCGCCGCTAGCCTTGTCTCCCTTACTCAATTCGTTCAGCTGACTATCCATGAGAGACTCCTCGTAAGCTGCTTGAGTGAGATGAGGAAAAGGAGGAGTGTATTCTAAGCAGTGGATTTCAGGATCAAGCTCATCTGTTTCCCCTTCTTCCCCTTCGGCCACAAAATTGTTTTGGAAAGGGGCCTAAATTTTCTAGTCTTCTCTGTCTCTTCCCCTCTCTCTTTGCATATTAGGGGGAGTAAAATTATTTGGCCTCCTGAAGCCTCCTTTATTTTCGACGATCTGAGGGCCTTTATATGATTTCCTTCCTTCCACCCTCATTCTCTCGATCTCTGCAGACAGAGACTTCACCATCTTAGTCAGTTCATCCACTTGAGGGTGAGGCACCAATGATTCAGAAGTTGAGGCTTCTGTCCTTCCCTTTCTTCTATCTGTGTCAGCCTTGTTCCTCAGTTTGTCAGCTGATAATATGTTGGATTCCACTTCTATGGCCGCATCTTTCATTTGGGCTAAGGAGGTGGCTCTCCTTTCTCTCAACAAAAGGTAGAAATCAAGGCCAAACGCACCAGCATAGGAAATTTGGGCAGAGGCTTCTGAGGGCTTATCTCTACAGGAATCTTGTTATACATCTTATTGAATCTCTTGGAGAAGTCAGAGACAGACTCTCCTTCCATCTTCTTCAAAGATCTGAACTCTGTCATGTAATACATGAAATCCTTCCTATCTCCCCACTGTCTCAGGAAAACACTATCTAGAGCTTCAATCCCAGCAATGACCTTGGAGCCAATCCTCTAAACCATTTCCTCACCTCGCCATCTAGACTCTGGATGAAGACTCTCATCCAGACATCTTCATTTTCAATGTTGAGCTTGTTTGCATAACTGTAGAAAGCAGCCAGGTGCTCTTCGACAGTTACGTCTCCTTCCCCAGTGAACTTGGGCATATATTTCAAGTAATCCCCAGCAGGAAGAGGATTCACATGATGTGGTAGGATTAAAGGAGCATATCTGGCAGCGACTATGGCATCCATTCTATTCGGAGGGGGATTAGCACCAGCCATAGGGATGTTAGGTGGAGGAGAATTAGGAGGAGAAGGAGTTCGCGAAGGGGCTACCAGGAATGAATCTCGGAGTGGAGTGGAAAACAAGAGAGGATTTAAGGCGGAGGCTAACGAACTCAGGTCGGTGGGCGCCTTTCTTCGTGCAGGAGTGGGAAAATCTACCACAGTCATGGGTCTTCACCGATAAACAGTTCAAAGGTGAGGGGAGTGACAAGGATTTCTCCCTCCAATCCCATATCAGGAGGGGAAAACTCAGCAGGAACACTCCCAAAATTTAGGAAGCGAGAAACTTCAGAAAACGGTTTGTTGGGAAGTTAAGGATAAGAAAATGGAGTTTCTATAGAAGGGGATAGCGGATTACCTGGTTCGGAGATGGAAGATTCTCCTTTAGAGGCCTTTCCCTTTCTGAGCACCACCTCTATATTTGTTTCGAGCGTAGCTAGAGGCAGCTGTGGATGAGACCGTGTATGCCTGCCTCTGAATGCCACAATTAACAGAGCAGGTTCTCCCTAGCGAAGTCGTCACAACGGAGTCGCCAGGTGAAAATTAGCAATCTTGAAAGGCTCTGATAATCCGATGCACCTTCAGATTCAGAGGCTCAATGTCATTCTACCCAGGGAAAATATTCAATTTCGTCCCCGACAACGGTGGCAGAAATGTTAGCGTTGGAAGTCACTCCTGGATTGCTTGCAGGAGCAGAGCCCGACACCCATTAGTTTAATGTCACGAGTTGTTTATAAGGGGTGATCAAATGGAGATAATGGCTCGAGGAGGTATCACTCTAACTCAGGGACTGAGTCTAGTACGTAAAGAACAAAGGAGGTCTGGAATCCTAACTTCAGCCAGTGGGTTGATTTAAAGATGGGCAGGTGGAAGACTTAGGAGAAAATGAACAAACGACTCTGGGCAACAGGCTTGTAGCGGTTTGTAGAGGAAAAACTCTGAAAGAAGGATCCTCCTAGTTCAGGGCTTCAAGAAACTAAATAGAAAACTTGACTGGATCCTCCAATTCCAAGTCATTCAGCGTTAAGGAAATCACAGGAACCGATTAGAGGCTCCGTAAATATTACAGTGATCCATTACAACATCATCCTATAATAGCTATAGCTCGACTGGATCCTCCAATTCCGAGCTGCTCTAACACAGTGTAAACAAAGACATGAAATAAACTGGCATTCATAAGGCAAGAAGTCTCCAAAGCTCATACATAACCAGAATAACAGTGCTTCATTAAAACTTTACAACCGGGAGCTCTGCTCAACCATCCATCCCTTACAAATTACAAAGACTGAGTTTATATACTCAGAGAAAATTGCCTCACAGAGGCGCGTTCAGTGACTCACAACTTGATGTCCCTTCATTCAAACTCATATTGATATCTTCCTATAAGTTCCATCTTAACTATGCATGGCCCCTGCAAAGGGGGTAGCTGAGCTATTAAGTGTCGGGCTAACGTGCGTAGACTTCTCTGTTGGGCTGAGGACTTCAGCATGGCATTTTTGAGAAAAATGATGCACAAAACTTCTTCGAGCAGATGGTTCGCCAGACCCTCCATCCCCTACGATTAATGAGGGAGGCGAGGTTTCAACCACCCTCTCTTGTCATCATTTACTTCAGACGGGAAACATGATCGAGGTTGGATCAAATGGAACTTGGAGGTCGCGGCAATTCCTTCTGTGAATCATGCATGATGTCTTTGGCCCTTTTTGAACAGATTTTTCCTTCACACGTGACTGGGGGCTATGACCGTGTGCTTATCCCCAAAGCACTTTCGGCATTCGTGAACGGCAGGAGTTAATCTTTGCTTCTTGAAATAGCGATGTGCGAAACGCTGAGACGGCTTTAATCTGGCGCCACACACCCTCTGGATTTGACGGTCCCGACTTCACCCGACAATGCAGTGGGCCTAGGCTCTGGACGCCTTCGACACTTTGCGACTCACGGCGGGGAGGAGCTAGTCCTTCTGCTTCAAAGTTACGGTGGGCAAAAAAGGCGAGGAGCCCCAATCGCGTGACATGTGTCCTCTTCAGATGGATAGCTGAGATCTTCTCGGCAATGCTGTGGGCCCGGGTCCTTGTGCCCTCGCAACCTCACTGGTTGAACTGTCGAGCTTTCACCCTCCTATTTCACGAGTCCCTGAGATGCGAGAACTCAATGGAATGCAGACTTTATCTCCAGTGAACGCGTGTCCACCTGTCGACCACGTGGTCCCACCTTATGCTCTGCCACACGTTCACACAAACCTCGGCACTTCGCAACTCGCAAATCCTAATGCCAATACCTCGGGACTTCTCGCAGTGAGGTCCCGAGGGCTTCTGCCACCTGTCCTCCAATGGTCGAAATCTTGCAACCTCGCAAACTCATGATCCTCACAGCCAATTCCTTGGGTATTTTCTTATGAGACTCCGATGCACGATCCTGAACCAACAGTCCAGATCTTCTCTTCTGTCGATCTGACGGCTGACACCGTTCACCTCTTTAACAACATCTGCGCTATTCTTGGCGTGACTCGGCTGACTACAATTAACCACCGACTACTGATCTGCTTCGTAAAATAGACTTTGGATGCTACTGACAAAATTTTGCCCGCTTGATTGACTTGCTCTTTGGAAAGACAGGAATTCTCCCGTGCTGCGCTTGAGCATTTCGTGCAACTTGCGGATCTGAATGCTCTATAGCTCATGAGAAGAATTATCGCTAACACTACCTCATTTGAGTTTTTCTTGCTCTTCTTTTAGTTTTTTTAACTTGCAGGTGCACTAACCGGCCTAAGCCGACCTGTGAACCAGCCAATTCCAAGTTGAATTGAGAGAAATCCATTCAGATTTTTCATTCTCGGCCATGTGCCATATATGCATGTTTTTTTAAACCCACAGACGTGCATCATGCACCCATGCGCCTGATTCATAGTTCTATTCTGCGCACATGCGCCTATTGATTTGTCTCTGTTCACGCACATGTGCTCTGTGCGCCTCTGTCTCCACTGTGACCCGCGCACCTGTGAAAAAATTCACATTGTAAAGTTGTTGAGATGTGGGGAAGGCCATTTGCCTTCTTAAAAATGATGTCAAGCATGTTTTAAAGCTGCACTACACTTAGTCCCCTCATCATATAAAGGGGTTAGTCAAAAAACACATAGGCACTTAGGAGGATAAAATCAATTTCCCTTCTTTGCTTTTTTCCACATGGATGGCTTGTTTTGACTCACAAGATAAGTTGGAAATAATTTTTAATCACATTTAACTTGCATTGGGACTAGAATTTGAGTAACAATATCTTAGTATGTTCTTCTCTTGCGCCTCCAAGCGATCTTGAGAATCAGAAAAAGATTGTGAAACGATTTCATCTCCTTTAAACAACATTAAAACCTTTAGGAGAGGACAACAACCCTTCTTGGGACTCCTTTTAGTTTTCTTTTTCAAACACATCTTAATATTGTAACGAGCCCATACATTCCCACATGCTACAAAGATAGGATAGTGTTTGAATTTTTGTTTTCTTAGATCAAAACACTAGGGAAGTTTAAAGGTTTTGTAACGGGCCCATACATGCCCACATGATCAATCTAGGATAGTTTCAAAGATTTTCTTAGATTACATCACAATAGGGAGTTAAAGGGATAGTAATGGACCCACATGTCCACATGCTAGCTTCCTAGGGACTTTTGAATTACACAAGGTTGTACCAAAGACACTTAGTTAATTAGGTAATCAAACTCTTGTAAGGACCAAGCAAAGTCAACATGCAGCAAGGTGACATCTAATTCACTAAAAATTGGCACACTTTCACTCACACACAAAAGTCACTTATCACTCACATAGCTTCTTCTTGAAATGTGGAGGTCAAAGTAAGTTTCATCCAAAGGGATTCTGAAAACACCCCACCCTTTTCTTGACGAAACTATCCACTCCCATTTTTAAATCAACGAGGTTGGTTTGCACCCCCAACCTCCCAAAACAACTACATCTAAAATTTTTCTAAAAACTCACTAAGTTTTCCTCCACAGGAGGTGCCAAAAGAAATTTTTTAGTCTAGGTAGGATTTCGGGGATAGGAATCCAAATAACTCCCCGTTATATGGTTCTCACATTGTCAAAAACATAGAAGTTGTCAAATAGGGAACTGAAAATTCTCCAAGTCAAGTGTTCCTAATACCATAAGGCAGGGAGATACCCATGAAGGGTTGAAGGCCGAGGTCTGGTTGTTCTGTGCGTCCCCCCTTGAGGCACCCACCTCTTGGATGGGATCCAGCCCATGACCCATTTCTTAGGCTGAAAATCTAAATGCCGCACTTTGACCGAGGTACCTAGCGACCAACTTTAGGACATCTACCCAGGTGGAAATTGTGGGCTGCAATTGCACCTTTATTGGATTTTGTGTGGCTATTGGGAAATATCACCAGCTCTTTCAGGATATGCCCCCTTTACCCCTCATTATTACCAATTATTTCATCCTTCACTAGTTTCTCTTCCAGTGACTTCAGACCCCACTGTTGAGTACTATTGGAAGGTCCAGTGTTATTTGAGAGGAAGGACGTTAAGTCTTCTAGGACACGAGCATTTGCTTTCTTTTGATTCCCCACGTGGACAAAACCCACTTACTCATATATATGCTTCTTTTTCAAAAAACATTTTATGTATGATGCACATCTGATTACAGTTTGATTTGGATATATATATTGTGTAAACATTCAATGCAAAGGCTCTTGTTTCTATATTACTCTCACCACTCCTTGCACACATTCACGCAGCTAGTCTGACATCATAGGGGAACCACAGAACCCCCATCGTTCACGATGCTTGCTAAAAATCCCTCCTATCTTAGGGGGAGTGTCTGGTCATGCCCACTCATCGGCACCTCCTTCACACACTCCTGTGAGTTCCACTATTTTAGGATAAGCTTTGCTTGGTTCTACATTACTTGGGTCCTCTTCCCAAGGTCATCCGTTCACTTTCTCTCCTTTACACGGAAGCGGGGGACCCACTTCCTCTCAAGGAGGAAGCACCAACCCCCCTAGCCCCCCTCAAGGGTCAGGTTCACAACACACTATGGCCGGAGCTAATCCTCCCCCCCCACTGCAGATGCCATTTTGGCCTCTCTCAACATACTGGATCTCAGCAAACTCACCAATGATCCTATATTGCATGATCCCACTGAGTTTTTATTTTCCTGGCTACTTGAATTCCTGATGCTTATAGAAGAACTATCCACCTTCCTCACTAAGTATTCCTTCTATTCACCTTTATCCTTAAACCACTGATTGAAGTTAATCAAAAACTCATTTTCTTATGCATGCTAGCCCAGTTTTCTGTGTTAAAACATTATGATGCCGAGTTTTGTCCATTTGACCTTTCATCATTAATTCACATTAACAAACCTTTTTGATGGGTACTGGGCTTATCCTATTTCAATCTGAGGGTGAATCTCAATGCCAATAGTTCCTTTCCAGTCTAGAAAGTGGTTCGAGATTTATGACGGACAATCATTTTCCAGTTCAGAAAATGGTCCAGATCAGACAATCATTTTCATAATGAAAATGGTTTGATATATTGATGATGTACCATAGATAGTGATTTCCTTTGTGGCTAGTGTGGAGGAATGGTCTAGGACAATCATTCTTCTTGGCAGTCACTCTGAGTAGTGGTCAAGTAGAATTGTCTACCTCACCGGGCAATCATTCTTTCGAAGTTCACAGTTGTGAGCAGATTCAAAGAATGGTCTGTTTTGGAGGTTGGTGCAGGACAATCATTTCCATTATGAAATGGCTCAGATAATCATTCCCTAGAGCATACTCATTATTTCCAAGTTTCATTTTTATTAGTGCCAGAAGAATGTCCCAGTTAGGTGAATGACCCAGGTTCAACAATCAGGGACATGCATTCCCTAGGGCAGATTCATTCTCTCCAGGTTGCACTGTGATCAGTGTCGGAGGAATGGCCCAATTAGGTGAGTGGTCCAGGATTAGAAATCAGGGAAAATTATTATTCCATGCTTGGGAAGAATAGTCCAGTAGCCCATGGCTGATGTTTTTAATTTCCGAGGGAAGATTCTCTTCTAGATCTCACACATGTGAGTGGAAGAATGGACCATATGACTCAGTTTGTATCATGATATTGCTTATGCAGGTTGATATCATATGATATTATTGTTGTGGAGACTGTATGTCTCTAGACAATAGTTGTATGCTACTGTGGTGGATGTGATCCACTGATAGTGACTATGTGTCATTGGTTAGTAGTTGTGTGCTACTAGGAGTGGTTGTGTACCACTGGGTAGTAGTTGTGTACTACTATGGATAGACACATTTGTGTTTTATTGGATGCCATTGTTCTAACTTCCATGGATAGTACCACTAATGTTGGATATGATTGCTAGCTAGATGGATAGTCAGTGTGTTGATGCAAAGACATTCTCCAGGTGGAGGATGGTCCAAGTTGAAATATTACTAGTGAAAAAACATTCTCCCTCTAGAAAATGGTCCAGGACAAACATTCTTCTAGGCCATATGTCCAGATTAGAAGAATAGTCCTCGTAGCCCATGGCATGGTTTCCAACATCTTTTTGAACAATTATTATTCTAGGAAATATGTATGTATTAGAATAATGGTTCTTGCATCACTCTTTGGACCGAGTGACTTATTCAACATCATGTCTGATTACTCAGATGGAGTATGGCTTCGAGAGATGATGCGGTTGGTGCTATTAGATGATGTTGATAGTGACGATGTTGCTCGTGAGTTTCTCTACATGATCATGAGATATCATGTGTGGATATGATGATGTTATCGGTTGAATGGTCTGTTTTTTCTCAAGACCATTGCGTTTAATACCTCTGATCTGAATTTTATGAGTAGAACAAAAATGAATAAAGATTATTATTATTCTTAACACAGAGACACAAGAATAACATAGATACAATAACAGAGAAATGAATAAAGATTATTATTATTCTTAACACAGAGACACAAGAATAACATAGATACAATAAAACTGGTTTCTATTCAAAAAGAAAATGTGTTGAAACTATAAAATGCAGCGAAAAACAAGCTTGCTAGAATGGTGGCGGCTTATCTTTGAGAAGAGATGTGACGATTGTGCTCATTCGCAAGAAGATGGTTAACATGAGGCTCTCCAAGCCTATTTTACAATAAAAATTAATGAAAAAACCCTAGACATCCAAAAACCTAACCCTAGGAGATGAAGCGCCAAAATTCATGTGGGCCCCGTTGGGGTAAGCTAGTACATCAACTTCTCGAGGTCGTAACTTTTGCATACGATATCCATTTTAGGTGCATGATAGTCCATTGGAAAGATATATTTGAGGAATACACATGTTATAAAAATATAAATATGTCTATAATCTAACCATGACGAGCCCTAAAAATGATGTTTAGGGCCTCAAAACGGCCCCGGAAGTCAGGGACCCAAAAACTAGGAAAAAACTGCCAAACTGAAAAACTACCAAAATGAACTAGTTGGAATAGGTCGGAGGCCACCGAAATCCATCTAGATAAAACTCCCTATATAGGAGGGAGTTTTGATATTATGGTAGTTGTGGGAGGTATTAAACTCTACGTGTAACCTTTGACGAGACTAGAATATTTCAGGAAGCAAGATAAACCCTAAACAAATGTGTAGAAACCCTAGAAGACATGTCGGCTCAATAAAAGAATTAATACTTAAGTGTTAACCTATAAAATAAGAAGTCATACTGCACAGGTGACAAAGAGCACTGCAAATAAGAGGGCACTAGAGCTCATTTTTCACTCTCATTCTCACAACTACATAAGACTAGTGGTGCGCAGGTTTGGAGAGGGAGTTCAACTGCAACTGCTGCAACTGGGATTTTGGATTTTGGTTGGACTTTCTCTTGGTTATGGTTTGGGATTTGTTATTGGTCTTTGGTTATTATTGCTTGGTGTGATACCCTTGGAGAAAGGTGTGCTACCTTGGTTGGCTATTGTTCTTCTTCTGGAATTATTCTATCTATCAAGGTTAAGGTGCCTGGGGGTGGCCTTTGTGCCTATGGTTGGGTGACAATATTGCTATATTGTCTATGGAAAAATGAGCACATCTCTTTATTTCTAACACTAATTACATTTTTATAAAGAAAATTATATCGCATATCATTTGTGTGAAGTAGAGAGAGTCATGGGGCCTTGCATAGTTCATGCATAGTATAGTTTTTAGTTGTCACATCATCGTCCAATGATCATGCAAAGTCACTGCCCAGTAATCCGAGTCCAACTCATGCCATCCAAGTGTCACCCAGGGGTAGGTCCACTTCATAGCCACATGTACACATCTGATAATCCCACTTCATTGCCACATGTCCCAATATTCTAAAGAAGGGGGGAGAGGAATAAAAGTTAGAAAAATATATGAGATAGGAAAACAATTTCATGAAATAATATATCGGAAAAATAAACTAAATTATGTATGGAGAAATAGAAAAATGCACTTGTGTAGATAAATAAGAGAGTGTAACACTTAGTAATTATTAGTAAAAATAGTTTGAAGAATAATATAAGTGTTTATATAGTTGTGAAGAGGTCGGAGTATGCGAAGGTAAGTGTTCAGGTATGTAGGAGGGAATCTTCACATAGTAAAACCTAGTAAATATTTAAAAATAAACTAAGTGTTGAAACACCTTGAAACACCTTATTTCATGTGTGGAGGGAGGTTTGGTTGTGTAGGAGTAAGGAGTGTGTGAAGGTGGGAGTGTGAGGGGGTAAGGATATGAAAGGTTCCCTGCACAAGAGAGGATAGAAAAATGACTAAGTATAAATATTTGAGTATGGAGGGTTAAGAGAGTTATGGAAGATGAAAAAAACAATTAAGTATGGAGAGTAAGGAAAGCAAGGAAAATGGCTAAATATGGGGTATGGAGAGTAAGGAAAATGACTAAGTATGGGATAATATTATAGAGAGGAGTGAGTTCATTTAACATAAGTGACAATGACTAAGTGTTGAGGGTAATGCAGAATGTGAGAGAAAATTGGCATATCTTGGGCATATGACCTATGTTTTAGATTTTGTAAAATGCTAAACGAAGTCGAGACACATGGATATTCAGTGAGAATATGGACAAAAGATATTTCCTTCTTTCAATAACTTTTTCAAGCCCTGTTGTTGACCAACCTTGTGCCCTGAAGATTCTATGGTTTACCTTGGGTACCATCCTCAAAATGAGGGGAAGTACTTAGGGGTTTTCCTTGGGATTTGTAACCTAGCATATATCTATCTATCTATCTATCTATCTATCTATCTATCTATCTCTATATATATATATATATATATATATATATATATATATATATAATTGCATAATCTACCTGAGAAGTGAGTGCTGAGAATATTACCTAAGAATTGCATAATTAACTTACTTACAATGTTGTGAATGTTGAACCATTGAGCTCCAATATTTGATCTAGCATGTTGCAATCAACTACTTATGTCAATTTCCAAGCCTTTCCATCAAACTTCACAAGTAAAAGATGTCACTCTTCTTTCTTTACTTTCATTATATGGAATTCTTCTTTCCTAGGAAAATTTTAGGGGCTAAATTTTACCCATGGGCTAATTTTCCATGGTTTTTCCCAAAAAGAGATTTGCCATTCTAAAAATTATTCACCCAAATTCTATAGGACAAAATTATTTTACCTTTAAAATTGTCAAAATTTTATAAAAACTATATAAAATCCTTAGAAATTTGAATATTTTAACAAAATATCGCCAAACATTTATAGTTGACATATAAAGGACTAGTAAGATTCACCAAGGTTTCTACATTTCAAAATAAATTTCCATCCTTAAAAGTATGCCTACTTCTTTCCCATCCATGCAAGAAGTTCCATGCATAGATTCAACTTGTCATTATGTAATTAATCGTGCAACTTTTAACCTTTTCTTAATTTATATTTTTTTATCCCTTTTTAATAATTTCTCTTCTTCTTCTTCTTATTTATAATTTCTTAGTTATTTTATTATCTTATTATTATTATTATTATTCTTTTTACTTTAATTTATTATTTTAAGACTATTTATTTATCATTTATTACTTAAATTGAAAGTATGGTGCATTGCACATTGGTTACAACACTAGGGACTATATGGGCTCAAGAAAAATGAGTAACGATGTTTTTGGTACTATGTTAAAGTAACAAACATGTAATCTTTAATACGAAGAGAATAGTTATTTTCTCGATGCTCAAAATTGTATGAAGTTGTTGATTGGAGAATATTTATGACCATTATGAAAGTGTTTAAATGTTCATGTAATTGATTACACTTTATCATACATTGATACTACCATCAAGACTTAATGATGCCCACCCTATAGAAACTCTAACATGTTTAAATGTTGTGAATTATTGATTATTGAGTTTGGTGGCCTATTTTCGGATGGATTGAACACTAAGAAGGATAAGAAGCCTATTAATTGATAATACTTATATGCATTCATTGTATTTTGTGTTTAATGAATCGGTTTAAAGGTATTTTTTGTGTCCTTACGATGGTCAACCTTAAAAGTTATGATACTTTTCACCCATGGTGATGTAGCTCACTACTAAAATGAAATTGACTTATGGATATTATGAAAGAGTTTAATTGATGTTAAAATAGTCATCTTGGGTAGTATATTGTATTGCCATTGAGACTCAGCGGTAACATCCTTAAGGTTCATGTATGGATATGAATGAGTAATTTTCTTATGTTTATAACTATGTAGAGTGAAGTTGTTATTCATGAAGAGAAATGTATATGTCTATTAACCTAAATGCATGTCTATTGATATGAATGCATGAATTGATTTGACTTTGGAACAAGAAATTGTAATTGCAATGTTTTGGGTAATGTCATTCTTACCTAGTTGTCTTCATGTGAAAGGTTATGTTATGTTGTACTTTGAATGCTAGATTTGAGTGGGATGTATGCCACTCTTCATAATGGTCTAGTATGAAATGCTCATATATAAGTGTGTAATAATATTGTGTATGATATGATATACATTATCTTTTCTTTGGTTGTTGGTTTCCATATGAAAGAAATAAACATACTTTAATTATGCCTTTGAAACTTGTCATGTGAATGATGAATGCTTGTGAACCTTCATATAACAAGCTAATCTTAACTCTGAGTTGAAGTTGTATGAATTGTTGTTAAATCATTGAAAGGATAATGTAGATAGGCTAGTAAATCCATTGGATGTGAAAGAGTAATTGGACAGATTGGTAAAGACCCGAGTTAGGAAATATTTGAATGAACAAGTATTCATTCTATTTAAAAGGACATGACATGACTTAAAATTTTTATTTTCCTAAAATTCTGCAAATTTTGTAATTAAAAAGTATTGCTATGAAACATGAGATTTGTGAATTTTTTGAGTGGGATAGTTATATGGAAAGGAAATTATGAATATAGGTAATGGAAGTAATCCCATGAGAAGAGAAAAACAATTGTCATCCAGTTAAATGCTACGTGTTATAATAATGTTTGATTAGATTTGAGTCTTCTTGTTATGTGAGAGTTGAATTTAAATTTGATTGATTCTAATTCATTTGATTCTGCTTGAAGACAAAGATTTCAATAAATCTGATTTGCATGTGATTAATATGTTGAATACACTTCATTCTAATTGAATTTTGTGATCTATATTTGTTGTTTTAGTACGTTGATTGCAATAAGTAAGGTGTCCAAGTAATAAAGGCTACAAATCATGATAACATGCACATTGAAAAAGGGGTCATAAAATCCCTAATCGTATTATGTTTGAAGCTAGACTACTTAGGAGGTAAGACCAACTACTAAGAATTAGAGTGGAGCTTGGCTAAGAATTATCCAATGGAATGCACAAATAATCAGAAAGTTGAATAAGGCTTAAAGGTAGATTTAGGTGACAAAATGCCAAGTTGGGCTTGGTTGGAACTGCTCAAGGAAAATGGAGTAGGAAAACTCAGAAAGGGATAGAAACTAAAGACAAATATGGAAGGGGGGGGGGGGGGGGTTTNGGGGGGGGGGGGGGGGGGGGGGATTTCTCACCATAACACTATTTTGTTTGTAGAGTAGAGTATATTCTTTTAAAGTAGCAAGTATAAATTATAAAAATTAATTAAGTATAGATAATTGAATGTGAATATAAATGCTAATGATGTATTATGTGATTGGTAGAAAGGCCATGGAGAAGATTATTTATGTTGCGAATTACAAAATATGAAAAAGAATTGGAAGGGATAATTTCTTGACTCTTCTCTTCTTGTTCTATTATATTTCTCTAGATTGAGAAAGGTGTTATGTGTGAATAGTTAAGGCATGGAAATGTTTATAAATACAAGAGAGTAAAATAGTTGGAATATATTTGCACTAATAGATACATTGAGAGATAATACATGGTAGAGTGTATGGATATGTTGGAGCATATATAACATTTTTTAGTGATTAAGACTTGTTGTGAAAAATGTAATGAGTATGGCATGATAACTAATGTGATTGTTGTATGGCTAGGAATAGTTGAATATGTTGATGATGTAGTTGTCTATAATAGACAACCTAGTGAAAATGATAAGGACAATAGGATGCTTATCAAGAGGTTTATGAAAGGATCATGTGATTTACCATGAGGCATCAACTGATTAGGTAACATTAGGAATGCTGATAGCAACTGTGTAGGTATGAAAAATAGTCATGCCAATATAACATGTGACCTAAAAGGAATTGGGTAAGAATTCCTTCAGTCATGCTAAATATCTCCACTGATATGTTTGTGATCATGATGTTTGAATGCATGCATGTCATCGATACCTAAGTGGAGTATGACAAATTAAAGAATCTTATGGTATGTAAAGATTGTTAGAATCTTCATGATGCATTCATGAGTTAGTATGTCATGATTGAATTGGTTAACACTGAGAACTAGAGTGAATGCATGGATGCTCGGTGCGGTGCGAGAAGTCCCTTTGTTTGTTTGATTATTTGTTTTATTTTTCCTCACCTAGGATAGCTTTTGTTAGAATATAAGTGGATGTGCTCGTTTTACCATTGACAATACCCTTGTCACCCAACCATAGGCCGAAGCCACCCTTTGAGCACCTTAACCTTGACAGAGAATCATTCCGGAAGAAAACCCTAGGCTAGATAGCCATACAAAGGGTAGTGCACCTTTCCCCAAGGATAAAAAATCAACAAGAGCTGATTAGATAGTCCAAACCCTAGCCAAGAGATAGTCCAAGACAAAACGTAACTGCTAGCTACAATAGCTGCATCAACATCTCTCCTCCAAACCTGTGCACAAGACTGCAACTGCACTACGCATAACTGGCTCTCAACAACTACTGAGATGTGTCAAATGAGAGACTGGTGCCCTATATTTATAGTGGTTCTAGAAGAATTACTGGGGACAAATTCTCCTTCTGGGTACCTGTCTTTTTAGTATATATTAATTCTTCTAGCCGACTTCTTCTCTTGAAGGATAATAACCTAATACATATTATCTTCTTGAGTCAACAAGTCTTCTAGGGTTATTATCCAACTCATTAGGGTTTCTCTTGCTTCCTAGAGTCTTCTATTCTCATCAGTTTTACACGTGGAGGTAAATACCTCCCGCAACTACCATAATATCAACACTCCCTCCTAGCTAGGGAGGTATTATAGGTAATGGTCTTGAGCACAAAACATACCATTCACCCGGTAGCATCAACATAGTTATATGGAATAGATCATGACTAGATCATGAGAAACATCATCATCTCTCAAAACCATACTCTATCTGAGTAATTAGACATGATTCTCACTCCACAGAGTGATGCAAGAGCCATTCTTCTAATCTAGAAGAGTAAATTCTCTGAACCATTTTCCATCTAGAAAATCTTTGTTCATCATTCATCTGGCTGATGATTATCTCCAATAAACTACTAATAGTCTTCAAGGAAATCAGAACAAAAATAGAGCACAACTGTGTCTATCCATAGTAGTAAATAACTACAATCCAGTGGTACACTACCACACCAAGTAACACACAAGCACTTGATCAACAACGTATAGTCATGAATAGTGGAACATATCCACCATAGTAGTATACATCTACTGTCATACAGTCTTCATAACAAACATCTGATAGCAACCTGCACATAAACAATGTTATGATATAAACTGAATCATCTGGGCCAATCTTTCACTCACATATGTGAGATCTAAAAGAATATCTTCCCTTAGTGTAGAACATCAACAATGGACTCTCTGCCCTATTCTTCTCAAAAAAGGAAGAATGATTGTTTCTGATTTCTGAGCCTAGACCATTCCTCACCCTGGGCCATTCCTCCTACACTAATCAAAGTGCACCCTGGAGAGAATGTATAAACCCTAAGGAATGCATGTCCCTGATTGTTGAGCCTAGAACATTCCCCACCCTGGGCCATTCCTCCTACACTAATCAAAGTGAACCTTGGAGAGAATGTATAAACCCTAAGGAATGATTGTCCAGACCATTTCCTCTGTTAACCACAAGAGGAAAAGATTGTCCTGCATCAACCTCCAAAACAGACCATTCCTCATGATAACCATAATGAGATCATTGTTCGGCAAGGAAAACCAGTCTTCTTGAGAAACCCTCAAGAAGAGAGACTGCCCTAGACCACTCCCCATGTTAACCACAATGGGAAGTCATTGTCTATGATACATCAACAATGTAGACCATTTCCCATGTTAACCACAATGGGAAATCATTGTCCGTTAGAAATATCAATCCACTTTCCGAACATGAAAGCATCTGTCCAAGATGGACTATTTTTCAATCTTTAAAATGAATGTCCTCAATAATATTTTCAGTGCTCCCTCTCAACCTAGGAGTCATTTCTTCCTTTTTCAATAAGGAAGTCATCTCCATGAGCTCCAGCTTGAGTACTCAAATGATTTCATCTTGGATAGAAGCTTTACCAAAATTTTTGCTTATCTGCTCATCTATGGAGATACGTATTGGAGAACTACTTTCTCCTTTCTGGACTTCATCAAGAATAATGTAATGCTTTATTTCAAATGTAATTTAGTCTGGAACACTGATTTTCTGTGAAGGATTCATGTAGCTTTGAACAATCGAGCATATCATTGTTGGAAAACTAGAACATATCCATGTGGCACTTCTTCTGTCATCATGATATCTAATCTACAGAGTAATCATCTTGATGTTATAGGAAATCTTCACCACGCTTCTGTTGTGCACTGGAGGTTCTCCACCAAGTTATCTTCTTCTATCTACATGCAAGGGTTTCTTTCTGGTATGCCTCAAAGTCTTGAGATTGCTCTTCATACGCTTTATGTTCAATTTCTCTAGAGGATAGTCTTTGCATTCATATTGATGTAGAACTTCAACCCATGGATATTGTGGATGATATAATGACTCATGTAGAGGTATGTCTGGTTTATCGTAGCGAGAAATCAACATAGTCTTCTCCCTCCATATGGGAGAACCTCTAGTTCTGGATCTTGCAATGCTTTCATTCATAATTCTTCCATACACTATTCTTCATCACAACTTTCAGTTCCTCTGCTTGATTGATTTTAGTGAGTTCATATCAGGCTGGTAATCTTGTGATTCTTGCTAAAATGACTGGTTGTTATGGCTTCTCTTCTTTCTTGGAATCTTCATGATCTTCCTCATGTTTTTATTTAGCTCTTGGGTCCATGGAGTTTCTTATAGATTCCATGCCCTAAATATTCCATTTCTTTCTTTCATCATAGGATCACGGATCTGGATGGACAACCAAAGATACTTTAAGACTTCTCTTCAAAGAAGACTTCTTATGAGGTTGAACTGAACATGTACTGTCTTTCATGGATGCTACCATGGATATATACTTCATCATCTTCAATGGATAATAGGATTAGCTCCCTCCTAATCCTTGCTTCATGTATGAGTGCATATAATCGGCTCCCTCCATCTAACAGAGTCCACGCTTCCATCTACATCCTTATTGTCTTCTACAATATATAATTGGCTCTCTTGTCTAAAAGATTCTACACTTTCATCTTATTGTTTTCTACAAAACATCATAAGTCCTTTTCCAATATCCTCTCGACTGTTGACTTCTTTCTGTCTTTGCTTCTTTCATGATTGATTCGGCTTATATTGCAATCGATTCCACATGATTTGTATTTCATCCTTTCATGTTTATTATCTAATTATATCCATTCTTATCTTGTTGTTCTTCCATAGGTATAGTTCTTCTTGGAACACATTGTCTTCCAGGAGATGGATATACAAGATATGTACAAAGATGATGCAAACAATATATGTACAAGAAATAAGAAGAGTTTTGTTACCTTTAGAAGAAGAAGTCTCTTCCATCCTGCTTAGTCTTCTTTGTAGGTTCCTTTTCTTCGACAATTGATGCTTCATGTTTATCCTTCCTTTTCTTTAGATCCGGACAATGATTCTTGGAGTGACCATACTTTCGACAATTGAAGCATTGTACTTCTGAAATGTATTTCTCTTGATTTGGCTTCTTCCTTGAACCAAACTTCCTTTTGTTCTTGAAGTTCTTGAATCTTGTTGTGAAGGCTTGATCATCGTACTTCTTTTGGGGTTTCTCTTTTGCACTGATCCTTGATTCTTCTTGAGCACAGCAAGGCCAAAGTTCTTCAAATGTCAGATACTCCTTTCTTGTGTTCATGCTTGCAACAAATGCATCCCACGTCTTGGGAAGACCACTGAGTACTATGTTTACCAACTCCTTCTCTGAGATGATCTCTTCAATAGCTTGTAGTTGATATCTTAACTGAGAGATTCTCACAAAGTATGATATGTTGTCGTCATCATTCATCTTCATGTTATGGAGCTCATTCTTCATACTCATTACTTGTCCAATGTTTCTGACTGAGAAGATATTTGTTAGGGAATCGTACATCTTCTTCGATGAGTCAAGATGGGAGATGTAGGGTATCAAGTGGTCTTTTATAGATTCGACTATGATACTCATAGCATTGATATCATTGTCTTTGAACTTCTCCATAGATGCAACGTTCTACGGTTCCTTCTCTTTTCCTTCTTCAAACTCCGGCTTCACGATCTTTCCTTTCACGATATCCAACAATTTATTCTTGGCAAGGATGAGGTCAATCCTTGTCTTCCACACTCTAAAATTAGAGGATCCATCTAACTTGCTCTCTAACTTCATAGAATAAGTCATGGCTTCTTTGACTTGGTCAAACCCTAGATTTGACCATAAACTCAAACTTCACATCTTGGCTTGTTGAGAATATCAGGAGATGTGCTAGGCTAGAGCACACTGATCTATCTGGAGATTAGGTCAATCCATTCACTTAAGGTGCCTCAAAAAGAGGATTAGGGTTTCTGCAATTGCTCCTGCTAGTAACCCTAGTGACAATGTCTTGGAAGTTGCTTCTGCTATTAACCCTAACGACAGTTCCTCAACGAGCTCAATGTCCTAGTGGCTATGTTTCCTTCCAATGTTTAGAATGAATGAAGGAGGTGTGGGCCCATAACCTGTTAGAATATAAGTGGATGTGCTCATTTTACCATTGACAATACCCTTGTCACCCAACCATAGGCTGAAGCCACCCTCCGAGCACCTTAACCTTGACAGAGAATCATTCTAGAAGAAAACCCTAGGCTAGATAGCCATACAAAGGGTAGTGCACCTTTCCCCAAGGATAACACATCAACAAGAGCTGATCAGATAGTCCAAACCCTAGCCAAGAGATAGTCCAAGCCAAAAAATAACTGCTAGCTGCACCAGCAACTCTCCTCCAAACCTACACACAAGACTGCAACTGCATTGCACAGAACTGGCTCTCTGCAACTGCTGAGATGTGTCAAATGAGAGACTGGCACCTTGTATTTATAGTGGTTCTGGCAGACTTACAGGGGCCAAATTCTCCTTCTGGGTACTTGTCTATTCAGTGTATATTAATTCTTCTGGCCTACTTCTTCTCTTGAAGGATAATAACCTAATACATATTATCTTCTTGACCTGACAAGTCTTCTAGGGTTATTAGCCAACTCATTAGGGTTTCTCTTGCTTCCCGGAGTCTTCTATTCTCATCAGGTTTACACATGGAGGTAAATACCTCCCACAACTACCATAATATCAACAGATTTTCCCTTGGTCATTGGCTCGAGGAAAGGGTGGCTTGTGGCTTGTACCTCGCTTGTCCCGTGAGGGGTAATTGTCAATGGGATGGATGAAAAGTAGCTCAACCCACTGGGTTGGCCACCCTAGTCCCTCTCGATTGTTCCTTATGACCCTCTAGTGGAAGTTGGATGTTTAGTTTTGGGAGACCCTTTTGTAGGTACCAACTCCATCAACGTTGCATGTTGTGGTGAGTTTCCTCCAGTGGGACTACTTTTTTGAACTTGGAGCTCAATTTGATGTCGATGGAGTTTTAGAAAGACATTCCACTCTCTATTCCTGTGTGTGCAGTGAAAATGTTGTAGCCCTGTGTTTATCCAGTGGTGATTGTTTTACGTTTAAGTGAATTGTCCATCTTTGGACTAAAATGTTTGAACATTGTCCCATGCATTCATCACTAGAAGGTTGTTTGGTGTTGGACGTTGTTCGGACAACGCGGGTGGGGGGGAGTGGTGGGTGTGCAATTTTTGGTCCGGTGGGAGTGCTTTGTTGAACCTAGATCTTAAGTTGATGTTGATTGAGTTTTGGAAAGAAATTCCACTCTCTATTCCTATGCGTGCGGTGAAAATGTTGCAGCCCTACGTTTATTCAGTGGTGATTGTTTTACGTTTCAGTGACTTCTCCATTTTTGGACTAAGGCGTTTGAATGTTGACCTGTGCATTCATCATTGGAAGGTTGTTTGGTGTTGGACATTGTTCTCATGAAATGGGTGGGGGGGAGTGGTGGCTGTGCACTTTTTTTTCGGTGTCAGTTGTGTTTTGGTAAGAGACATCGCATCCTCCATTTTCCCCTACGAGTTTTTCAATGCTCTGGTGGCCCTCAGTTTGTCCAGTGTGGATTTTTGGCCAGTGACTTCTCCACTCTAATGTCTGAATGATGTCGCTTTCCTTCTTCACTAGAAGACTATTGGGCGTCGTTTGTACAGGGGAAATAGGAGGTGGGTTTCCTACCAGCGGATGTGCTTTTGGGTTGGCATCGGTTTCTTTTTCAGTTTGTGGGCAAGAGAAGGAGGGTTTCCTTCGAGCAGATGTGCTTTTCAGGTTGGCGTGAATTGATTTTTAGTAAGAGGACCTGCACGCTCTTTTCCTTGGGAGTGATTCATTGTAGTTGCGACCCTCAGTTCATCCAGTGTTGATTTTTGATAGGCGACTTCTCCGCTTTGGCGTCCAAATGTTGTCGCGTTCCCCCATTGTCGGAGGTCTGTTGTGCGTTGGACGTGGTTTTTTCATAGGCAGAGAGGTGGCAGGTTCCTTTCTGGTAGGTGTTCTTATGGGTAAGAGAACTTAGATCCTCTTTCCTTACGAGTGTCAGTCAGTTTTGGGTAAGAGAACTCACATTCTCTTTCCTTGTGAGTTCTTTGATGTCCTTTTTTTGCGGTCCTTGGTTTGTTCGACTATGATTTTTTGGCAGCGAATTCTCTGTGTTTGTGTCTTAATGCTCTCATTGACCATCCTCATCATGGGAATGTTGTTGGTCCATGGGACATCATTTGTACTAGGGGCAAGGGCAGGTGGGCTTTCTCTCTGTTTGAATATAACTTGTGCTCATTTTTCTTTTACTCTGCTGAAAGGGGAAATTGTCAAGAATCGGTCTTGTGGAGGGATGAAAGCAACGCATTGTTGGGATTGGCCACCCTAGTCCCTCTTGACGCTCATTCCCTCTTGACTTTCAATGAGTGGTGATATTGTCCCCTTGTTTGGGTGAGTCGGTGTTGGTTGATGCAAGGTGTGTGCAACATTTTAGGAACTTGTTTTTCCCATCAACTTTCCGTGGAGGGATTTGACTCCAACATGTGACCCAATCTCATGCGAGAACACGCACTGAGTTTAAGCATATAATTAAGTGGAGGAAAAGAAACTTACAAGGATTCCCCTAGTAACGACAAGCGAATCAGGAAGAGCCCAACATGAAAATCAGGTGGTAGCACCACATGAATTATAGTCTGTAGAAGCATCCTTAGTGGCAGACCGGGCGCAAGTCCCATGGAAGGGGTGCCTGAGAGGGTGAAAACCCCATTGGTTTGGGACCCTTCTGCACCATGAGGCATTGTCGATGAGTCAGTTTGTTTGAGAATGCAACCCTAATCGGGTGGTAAATTCCATCCATGGCTAAATATGGGTGAGATATTGATAGCGAACAAGTACCACGAGGGAAATATGAAAAGGAATTTGAAAAGAGAGTTAAAGAGTGCTTGAAATTACCAGGAGGGAAGTGGATGGAGGTCGACGATGCATCTTGTTCGGATGTGAAATGGCTCAAGCTGGTCCACCGCTCGACTCGAGGTGCAAACCAGCAGAGGCCGTTGCATTGGAACAAGCACGAGTGGAGTACTACACTTTGTTTGTCATTGTGGCAGTCGAGGAATGAAGCATGCACTCTTGGGGTAGGGCACTGTGCACCTGCACGCTAGTGGTGTTGGTTGGCAGGCTTTCCATTCAACCCATATTGAAACACAGAACAAGGATTATAACATGTGTGTGAGTTGGTGGGTTTGTAAACCTTCGAGGCATAAGGAAGATGACAAGAGATATCCCCTCTCCATAGGGTGCATTATCGACTGAACTTGAGCTTTTGCAAAGGGTTTGAGTGTGAGCACACCTGTTGGGACTCAAAAGATGGTGAACTATGCCTGAGTAGGGCGAAGCTAGAGGAAACTCTGGTGGAGGCCCGTAGCGATACTGATGTGAAAATCGTTCGTCTAACTTGGGTATAGGGGTGAAATACTAATAGAACCATCTAGTAGTTGGTTTCCTCCGAAGTTTCCCTCGGGATATTTGGAGCTCACGTGCAAGTTTTATCGGTTAAAGAAAATGATTAGAGGCATCATGGGTGTAACACCCTTGACCTATTCTCAAACTTTAAATTGGTAAGACGGTGCAGCTGCTCCATTGAGCTATGCCACAGAATCGAGAGCTCCAAGTGAGCCATTTTTGGTAAGAATAACTGGCGATGCGGGATGAACTAAAATTCGAGTTATGGTACCAAATTGCACAATAACCCAGATCCCACAAAGGGTGTTGGTTGATTAAGACAGTAGGACAGTGGTCATGGAAGTCGAAATCTGCTAAGGAGTGTGTAACAACTCACCTGCCCAATCAACTAGCCCTGAAAATGGATGGTGCTGAAGCACACAACCTATAATCAACTGTCGGAGGAATTTCTAGGCTGCGATGAGTAGGAGGAAATGGGGGTCATTGAGAAACCTTAGGCATGAGCGTAGGTGGCATGGTCCCTGGTGTAGATCTTAGTGGTAGTAGCAAATATTCAAATGAAAAATTTGATGAATGAAGTGGGGAAAGGTTCCATGTGAACAACACTTGGACATGGGTTAGTCGATCCTAAGGGATGGAGAAGCCCTGTATCAAGGGTTCACTTTGCATGAACATCGAAAGGGAATCGGGTTAATATTCCCAAACCGGGACATGGTAGCGGACGACAACATTAGGAAATCCAGAGATGTCGTCAGGGGCTGTAGGAAGAGTTATCTTTTCTTTTTAACATCTTTCCCACCCTGAAATTGGCTCAACCGAAGATAGGGTCTAGTAGTTGGAAGAGAATCACACATCTTGCGGTGTCTAGTGCACCCTCGGTGGCCCTTGAAAATCTAGAGAACCGAGTACCGTCCATGCCCGATCGTACTCATAATCGCATCAGGTCTCCAAGGTGAACAACCTTTGGTCAATAGAACATTGTAGGTAAGGTAAGTCGACAAAACATATTCATAACTTTAGGAAAAGGATTAGCTCTGAGGGCTAGGCCTAGGGGCCTACGTTCTCAACCTGTGGGCTATTGGAAGTCTGCCTGAGCTACTATCGTGGTGAGAGTGGGCAGTCACGTGCCGATTGGGCTACATACGTAGAATTTCACCTTGCAGGGGATTTTCCCTAGGCGGTGAATAGTCGAATCAGAATTGGTATGGACAAGGAGAATCCGACTGTTTAATTAAAACAAAGCATTGAGATGGTCCCTATGGATGCTAACACAATGTGATTTTTTCCCAGTTCTCTGAATGTCAAAGTGAAGAAATTCAACCAAGTGCAGGTAAATGACGGGAGTAACTATGACTCTCTTAAGGTAGCCAAATTCCTTGTCATCTAATTAGTGACGTGCATGAATGGATTAACGAGATTCCCATTGTCCCTATATACTATCTAGTGAAACCACAACCAATGGAATGGGCTTGGCATAATCAGTAGGGAAAGAAATCCCTGTTGAGCTTGACTCTAGTCCGACTTTGTGAAATGACTTGAGAGGTGTAGAATAAGTGGGAGCCATTTTCAGCGCAAGTGAAATACCACTACTTTTAACGTTATTTTACTTATTCTGTGGGGAGGAGATGGGGCATCGCCTCTATTTTTGGCCTTAAAACACATTTCAACGGGTCGATCCAGGCGAAAGACATTTTCAGATGGGGAGTTTGGTTGGGGCGACACATATGTTAAAGGATAACACATGTGTCCTAAGATGAGCTCAACGAGAACAAAAATATCGTGTGGAACAAAAGGGTAAAAGATCATTTGATTTTGATTTTCAGTATGAATAAAAATCGTGAAAGCGTGGTCTATCGATCCTTTAGACTTTCAGAATTTGAAGTTAGAGGTGTCAGAAAATTTACCACAGGGCTAACTGGCTCGTGGCAACCAAGCGTTCATAACAACGTTTCTTTTTTATCCTTCGATGTCGGCTCTTCCTATCATTGTGAAGCAGAATTCACCAAGTGTTTGATCATTCACCCATGTTAGGCTGCAATATTAAAGATTTTAATGACCTGAAACACTGAATTGTCAAACCAGGGTAAGTAAACTTCGAGCTGCTACACTGTATGTGCGGGTAAGATTCTAATCCCTAATTAAAAACTATCTTTAGAAGAAAACACAAACTTACTCTGAGAACTTGAATCCTAATGACTATCCTGAAACTGAGCATCTCCTATTTAATTCATCAACAGAAAATAGTCCTATGCTTAAATGCTGGGGCTTCTATTTCTATGCCAAAGTGTGGTTTCACAAGACTATTCTACCACTACGTTTAATCATCTATCATCACCATTTCTATTTAAGCCACGACATAAAGAGTATTTCCTAAAATGCATTTAATCTGAGCATCAAAAATGAATCTAAATCTGTCTACAGGAAAACAGAGAGACACCCTACTTACCCTACTGGTACCGGAAGCTTCCTCTAATTTAACTGTAATCTAACTACTCTAACTAAGCAGGGTAACCAATTTATCTAACAAAGTAAAGTTCACTCAATCTCTAAGTTATGTTCGAATTGAAATCTAGAAACCAATCAAACTGAGTTCATGCTCTAAACCCTACAGGAATCGGACATGCGTTCAATACTCATCAACGTAAGAGATATCAGTATGCTGGGAACGATTCGGTTGAAGAATAACTAAGCATGATTCTGAACAAGTTAATTCTGAAACTTTAAACTATCATGCATGCAAATTTCAAAAACACTGAAATAAACTAAATCTACGACATAGTAAAGCAGCAACTTGCACCTGTTTGGCGGGCCTAACCAAAAGGTACAAAAACTGTAAGGAGCAACCAGAACTAACTATATCATTCTATGCAACCACTGTGTATACTTCATGTTCTATTCACAGAGAAATAGCTCAAATCGTATAATAGTGAAATAACATAACGCCACACAGATTGTATTCGAGATTGTGTTTCATAACATAGCATAATCCAACCGTCTCTTAGGAGTGACCTCCTGGTTATATATAGATCCTCCTCCATAACAGTCTAAAACAAAAATACATAAAAACAAACGGATCCTCGATCCGAAAATAGCTTGAAATCAAGTTTAAAAATGGTCTTCACATCTTCATGACACGTAGTGTCACGAAGTGTGAATGATGAAGAATTACAAATCAGTTTTATCATTATGCCTTCAATCATCATATGAGCGATGACTCCATCTGTCATGTAGGTCTTGCTGTCTCCCATTCTGACCATAACGCACAGATCTTGAGCGGCTTCATTGGTATCTCCACGGGGTACGAGCTGGCACCTGGTACTGGCAAACCCTGTAAATATAAATAGTACCTAACTCAAGCCACATTAGTTCCAATTATTAATTTAAAGCATCAAAATGCATAAAAAAATAACTTGAAACATAAAGATACCTTGAGTAACCCCATTGAGTGGTAAAGATATATTAACTATGTCAAAACAGAGCCAGAAGGGGTGGTACTGGGTATGGAAATGGAGGTCTTTGTGATATAATATAGGAAAAAACATGATCAAAACTAGAGACCAACATGCCCCCACACTAAAGTCTTTGCCTGTCCTCAGGCAACAAAAAGTCAAAGACTAGTAGCAATCAGAGGGTTGCAGCGGCTGCAACCAACATTTGTAACCTTTCCTGTTTCTTCATATTCCTGATTTCTTTCTTGAGGACTCGGTTGATTATAATATGCTTTCTGGCAGTCTTTTGTAGTTTCTTGTTCCTTTGAAAAAAACCCTTATTTCTCTGTTTCAATCTGTCAATTTTGGACAAGAGGTTAGTCACCCTGACTTTCATGAGTTCATTCTCTGTTTTTATATGTCGATCCAATACAGTGTACTCATGGAGCTTCTCTTTCAACCTATTGTTCCTGCTTTCTAGTCTCACTACCATGGGTTTCAAGGATCGACTGGAGGAAATTTCACAATGGGTTTCAAATGTTTGATCCTGCCCTGGTTGTGGTTGAGGACTAGATGCATGAGTGAACTCATCTGGACTCTGAGCAGGGGTGTTAACCCTATTGGAATTATGGTCTGAACTGAATTTAGGAGTGAATGCATTGGTACTTCGTTCATAGGTGTCAATTGGATCTGAATGAGCTGGGCTGAGTGCAGAAGTGTCAACTAGATTGGGTTTAGGAGTGAACTCTCTTTGTATCCGAGCAGGGGTACTTGTTGGTACTTGAATTGGCTCATTCTGCTCAATTCATTTGGACACAGTAGCCTGCCGATCCACTTTACTATTTTTTCGAATGAATTGGGACAGAGTCCAAGTCATTTTGGAGGGCTCTGGAGCCTCCTCCTGAACAGCCACACTTTCTAACCTCTCCTGTGGTGGGTAGCTGGGTACAGAGTTATCCATATCGGACAACGTGCTCTTACATTTTCTTTTTGGATTCCTCCTGGGTTTGTCAGTCAATTCTGCCAGTTCCTCCACATCAATTATGTTCTCAGCAGCTAAGGGAGAACTTGGAATGTCAACATGTGCCTCTATAGGAGTGGTATTCTTCACAGTTTCATTATTGGTCTCTACTCCGTCAGACCCATGAGCACCAATTGAATGTTCTGAATTCGGGTCCCCAGTACTAGCTTCAACTGTGCTATCGGGTAGGTTCTTAGGGTTAGCACAGACTTTGGTCGGGGTTTTAATCCTCTTTTTCCTAGAGTTCAATTTCTTTTGCGTGGGAGTAGGCTTAACACTCCGATCTTTAGACTTGGCAGAGGCTAGGGTTTTGATAGTGAACATGTCCCAAGTTTCTTGCTTTTTGGACAGTGCAGACTTAATCAAAATCTTAATAAGACCAAAATGAAATAAACTGCCACGAAAATCTTTGGCCTTTCGTACCTGTTCGGCCATCTTTTTCAAACTTTTCAACAGAAAGAAAGGTATGTTCAGAGGATTACCTTTGAAGTGTAACAGGAGTTGGGCATGGCAGGGAAAGACGATGGTGTACCGCCCTTCACATGTGAGGTAACGTTGGAGGATGGCTAACAATTGAGCCCACTGTGGTTCCAGCCATGACCGTGAGGTTCCCTCGGACCACTGTGTCTCCCAGTACTGCGGTTTCAAAAGCTGAGTGCAGAGATGTTTGTCAACAGGCTAACCCTTTGTCCATCTCTGGCCAGTGGTGGGCAATTGAATTGCCTCTGAAATGAACTTCTCCGTGACTTTGAACTCGAGATCTCCCACTTTAGCGATCCCACCCTCAAAATGCAGAGAAAACTGGAGCGTAATGGCATTGTTATATCCGTCGAATTTCTTCAGAAACGGCTCCCAACCCGCTTTCTTAAAAATATCTCTGGTTGCCTCGTACTCTGGAAGGACCTCTAGGTCTGCGTATGTCTCCAGTTCGTGGTGATTCGCCACCATGGTTGCACTTGATATCACAGGGGAGGTATGTGGGTGAGTAGCAAAATTTGAACAAGGGTGACAAAGGGAGAGAATGTGATGGGGAATGTAGTCGGGAGAGAAATCATATGAGATTATTTGAATTGTCGTGGGGATCGATGGCGTGTGGAAAAATGATGATAGCTGTATGTAAGTGCAGAGTATGATCATATATGAGTCATGTTGAACTCAGCTCTGGGAATGTGGTGCATTTTTATGACATGAAATGTCATGGTAGGTTAATTCATTAGGTACAGGTCGTGGAAATGATGAAACATTATGGAGTAATCAAGTCATCCTTAAGTTCAAACTATTAGTATGCAAATTAATATAGTAAATCAATATGAACTAAGCATACCTGAGTTAAATTACTTATCCCCATTGTTATGCAAGTCTTGCTGTAAAATTTTCTTTTGAAGTCAGGTCTGGATTTGAAGGGCACGAAAATTGTAGCAGCTCTGGTCTTTCTGATGAACCTGTAACTGATGAACTCCGGGCTGGTACTGACTGGTACTGATGGAACACTCAGGAATCTGCAGAGAAATTTTACCCAATATCCTGCTGAGAAAACTTCCTGTTTATAGTAGCAAATTATTTGATAAGGATCCCTGAACCTGGCTTTTATTCTGTCCTAAAAAAGATGAACTGGAATCATGTCTTCAACAGCTTCAAAGCTCTTCCCCTGGTACAATTCTAGTTTGTGTGAATGAATGTTCTGGAGTCGAACACAAACATAAATCATCGGATTACCAGCCATTAGTGAATGTCGTTAATCAATGCGAGAAGACCCACCAGTGATGTCAATGGGCCTCAAGGTACCTACAACACATCCTAACAGGTACGAATAGAGGTGTCGGTGTCGAGTCACCTGTAGGATCTATCAACCAAGAGACATTGGTGTATTCCCAGGGTTGTTAGCAAGGACATCTGCCATTGAGGCATGTAGAGTCCAGGGTGCTAAATAATCTCTAATCTCTGCTCCAGATAAGGTGTTGATGTCGATGGAGTGAGATTTGTTGGAAGGTGGAACTTAACGTATTCCACATCATCCAACGCGAGTGCAGATAGAAATCTTGTAGACATAAATTTTTTGAAACAGTAATCACTTACTTGTGGATTTTATGAGCCCAAGTGAGTACATGCTCATTGCTTCCTCATGTTTGGAGAGTCTGAGGAAATGCTAAAAGAAGACTCTAGGGGGGTTTCTTTCCCATAATAATTCACCAGGTCTGGTAAAGAATAATCCTTCCTGATAAATGCCCCTTTCATACTTTAATGAGCAGTCAAAGGGAGCAAACAAGCTCAAATTTATTTGTTTCAGAACAAGTCAGTTATATTGACAAGGAAATTCCATGAAATAAAGTAGTCTTACCTTCTTACCTGTTGCGAGAAGGTGATAAAATTCAGTTCTGTACTTGCTCTGAGAAACCTGTAAAACTGAAAATAAAAGATCAATACATCCCAAGAAAAGAAAATAAATGTTTTTTCTGTTATATGTTATTTGATTTTTTTATTTATTTTTTATTTTTATTTTATTTTATATATATATATATATTATTTTTTTTTCTGCTAAAAATCTATTATTTACAGAATTTTAAAACATCATGAATGATCAAAGATCAGCAGGAGGAGAAGACTCTTCTCCCACTATCTTTAGTTCTGTTTGCTTGGCAATTTCCTGTAAGAAATCATCTTTTGACAGAGGTTTGTTGTACACTTTCAATCGATGTCCATTCACTACAAAGGAATTCTGAGAATCATCTATGGTTTTAATCCTGACAGAACCGTTATCAAAAATAGTTTCTACTTCATAAGGTCCCAACCATCTTATTGTAAGTTTCCCTTTGAAAGTTTGGTATTTGGAATCGAAAAGTAATTCCCAATCCCCTGGTTGGAAATGCTTTTTCTTGATGTATTTGTCATGCCACTTGCTGCGTTGATTTTGCACAAGGATGGTCCTTTGAAGAGCATCCTGCCTCATTTCTCCCAATTCATTAAGTTGTATGACCCTCTGTTTATGTGCTTCACTCAAATCCAGCCCCAACTCTGCTGCTAGGAAGAATGTATGGATCTGAAACTCTATGGGAAGGAGAATTTGTTTACCAAATACCAACTCGTAAGGAGTATGACCAGTGGTATTCCTCCATGTAGTCCTGTATGCCCATAAAGCTTCTGGAAGTCTATCTGCCCAATCTTTATGATGTAAGTGTATGGTCTTGGTCAGAATTGCTTCCAGAACTTAGTTTGTAGATTCCACTTGTCCATTGGCTTATGGATGGTATGGAGAGGTCTTGCAGTGTTTGATCCCATATTTGTCTATGAGTTCCTTCATTAGTTTGGAAGTAAATTGGGCACCTTGGTCGGTAACAATTTCTCGTGGAACACCGAAGCGGGTAAAGATCTCTTCATACATAAACTCAATCACTGATTTCTCAGTTGCTTGATATATGGCTTTTGCCTCTACCCACTTGGTCACAAAATCCGTGCACACCAAGATGTACTTCTTCTTTCTTGACATTGGAGCAATTGGCCCTACAAAATCTAATGCCCATTTATCGAATGGTTCAATTACAACTTGTGGTCATAAGGGCATCTCGTCTGCTGCAGTGGGCCTTCCCATTTTTTGATAACTGTCACAACTTCTTACATATTTCGTTGCATCTTTGAACAGTGTCGGCCAATAGTATCCTGATTGCAAAACTTTATATGCTGTTCTCTTGTCAGAGAAATGTCCTCCACAGTGTCCATCATGACAGGCCTGAAAGATATCGGGAATTTCATCTTCCCAGACACATCTCCTAATAATCATATCAGGACTTGTATAGAAGAGATCACTTCCCACCCAAGAATAGTAAGCACTTTGTTGGATAATTCTTTTCTTCTGTGGCAGTGATAAGTGAGCTGGTAACCTTCCTGTAGATAAATAATTTGCTGTATCTGCAAACCGAGGGGTCTTGGCAGCTACTGCAAACAAATGTTCATCAGGAAAGTCATCATTCACTAGGATATCAGTACTATCTTGGGAAATACGAGAAAGGAAATCTGCAACTACATTCTCTTTCCCTGGCCGATCAACTATGGTGATGTTGAATTCTTGAAGCAACAAAAGCCATCGGGTGATTCTACTAGTAGTGACTGGTTTATTCATCAAGAATCTGATTGCAGAGTGGTCAGTGTGGACAAAAACCTCATATCCATTAATGTAGTGACAGAATTTGTTGATGGAATGAACTACTGCTAAGAATTCTTTCTCTGTTACTGTGTAGTTTAGTTCAGGGGGGGTAAGGTTTTTGCTGGTAAAATAGATTGCATAATTCTATTGGTTCTCCTTTTTCCCAAGCACTCCTCCTAAAGCAGTGTCCGAGGCATCAGTTGAGATGTGGAAAGGAAGGGACCAGTTTGGTCCTCTGAGAATAGGTGCCATAGACAGTTTTTCTTTTAAATCCTCAAAGGCTCTCTGACAGTGATCATCCCAACAGAATTCTATATCTTTTGTCAACAGTTTAAACATGGGGCTAGTTATTTTGGTGAATTTTTCGATAAATCGACGATAATAACCAGCATGCCCCAAAAATATTCTCACATCTTTCTGGGTTTTTGGAGAGGGAAGATTAACTATAACCTCAATTTTGGCTGGGTCCACTTTAATTCCTTCAGCAGACAGATGGTGTCCCAACACAATCCCTTCAGTTAATAACATTTTGCATTTCTCGTGACTGAGGGAAAGATTTGATTCTTGGCAGCGAATCAGGACTTTCTCCAGGTTACTTAGGGCTTCTTAAAAGGTGTTACCATAGACAGTAAAATAGTCCATGTAAACCTCCACACAGTCATGAATCAGATCAGCAAAGACACCAAGGACAGCTCTCTGAAATGTTGCAGAAGCGTTACATAATCCAAAAGGCAGCACTTTATAGGCATAAGTGCCCCACGGGCATGTGAATGTTGTCTTGTCCTGGTCTTCAGGAGCAATCTGAATTTGGTTGTACCCACTATATCCATCCAGGAAAGAAAAATATCTTTTTCCAGCCAAGGTATCCAAAACCTGGTCTATGAAGGGAAAAGGAAAATAGTCTTTCAGGGTTTCCTTGTTCAGCTCCCTAAAGTCTACACACATCCTCCATTTTCCTGTTAATTTCTTGGGTACCACAACAAGAGGTGAAACCCATTTACTGTCAGAAATTGGATAAATGAATCCAACATTTAGCAGTTTCTGTAATTCTTCTTTTACAAAATATTTTAGGATTGGATTCATGCATCTCTGTGGCTATCTTACTGGGGTTATCCCTGGTTGGATGTAGATGTGGTGAATGCAGGTGTCAGGGTGTATTCCCTTCATATCAGTGTATTCCCAAGAAAAATCCCCTGACTGTTCTTTCAAAAGTTTTGTCAACTGTTCCTGTTGACTGAGACTCAATTCTGAGTTGATGTATAGACATCTACCTGGAATAAGTTCTACTGGAATGGTATATGGCCTTGAGTGTTCAGAAACAGTGAAAACCATGGATGGTGAAAATGAAGAAAATAGCTCACTTTGTTCCTGAAAATCCTCTCTGAAAATCTGATCATATTGAAGGTAGGTCTGTGGGAACTCAACATTTTCTGTCACAGAAAGGAATTGACTTAAAATGTCATCCTCTGTAGGTTCTTGCAGTGCATGGATCTCATCAACAGAGAATAAAGGTTCCTCATCCTCATTCTCAAAATAGGGGCACTTCAACCAACATAATTCTTCTGTAACAGGCCGGGCAGGTGGAAACAGAGTAAGTTTCTGTGAAGAAATACCATTTGAAATAAACATATCTCCACCACGACATCCTATGAAAGCGTTGGCTGTGGCCAACTAGGGTCCCCCTAAAATGATTGGATGGCCTTTTGTGGGGTCCTTTGAATGAATATTCATGAAGTCAACAGGGTATTCCCACGAAGCTAAAGTCACAAGGATGTCATCAAGAACTCCAGCAGGTTTTATAGTTGTTCTGTTAGCCAGTTCAAGAACTGTAGGAGTAGGGCGAAGGAGTTGATTTAATTGTAACAGTTCCACTGTGTTGCTGGTCATTATGTTAATGGCTGCACCTAAATCAACTAAAGTATTACCAATAGACACATTGTTGATAGTCACTAAAACTATTGGGTTCCCTGGATTGGCATACTTTACAATTTTGGGTGTTTCAGAAATATAATTTGATAACTGTCCTACTAGATGTATTGTGGGTGGATCTTTCTGTTTTCGACCTGGTTTCCTGATGCAGAGTTCTTTGATGGTTTTGGAATAGATGGGAACATCTTTGATTTCCTGTAACAATGGAATATTAACACAAACATTTCTCAGTTCAGTCATAATGTCAAACTCAGATTGTACAATTGGTTTTTCAATGAGCAACCTCTCAGGGAAAGGAGGCGTTTTGAGGGCCTGAGTTTGTGTGTTATGCTGTGATTCAGATTCTTTCTGTTTTGGAATGATAACATCTTGCAGGGATGTATTATTTGATAGATTATCTGTAGGCTCATATTCCTATTCTTCAATAATTACCTTTGGTGCTGTTTTTGTTATGGGCTGATTATTATTTAAAATCTTTCCAGATCTCAGTTGTACTTCCTGTATAGAAATAGGGTTTATGTTGTAAGCTGGATAATTCTGGAAATTAGCATTATGGAGTGGTAGAGGTGGTTTGTGGTTAGGATTTGGAATGGGTTGAGCGGGCTAAATGGTAGGACGAGGTGGATTCTGAGGCTGCTGAGGGTTTGGTGGGATAGGTGGTAACGGAGGTGGAGTAAAACCAGGCAATAATTGTTGCATATTTGGAGGATACTGTGTGTATGGATTCTGGGGGACTAGTACTGCATGCTACTGTGGGTTATTTCCAAAGTTTGGATTTCTCCATCCCTGGTACCAAGGTTGAGCAGGGGCATTTTGTGAAGGCCAACTTGGCTAGTTCCATGGATGTTGTTGTTGAGAGAAGGGTGGACAATAGCTGGAAGATTGTGGGAATGGTTCTTGATATGCATTTGCATTTGGATTTCTAGGCTGCCAAGGCCTCTTAGGTGCAGATGGAGTCCCTGGAGCTTCCCCTCCCTTGAATATTGCTTGCAACCCAGGTAAGGATGGGAAGTCTTCTGTTTTATGATTTTCAGTACATATTGCACATACAGGAACATTGTCCAAAGAACATTCTCGTAAAGGATGCCTTTTTCTGCATTTTGTGCAGAATATACTTAGGACAGGGTTTTCCTCTTCATGCTTTCTCTTAATCTTCAAAGTGTCCAACTGAGAGCCAATTGTTCCTAAAAGGTCTGTTTTAAAATTATCCAAAAGGTTCCCCAATTCAACTTTAGTAACTCCACCAGATGTGGATGTTTTGGTATTTTTGTTGACCGGTTCTCTCACACTTTTTGCAGTTTTCCCTTTACTTCTTGAGTAAGTTCTACAAAGTTCACTAATTGTTTCAAAGTTTTTTTGATAAATGTCTCCTGAAGCCATTAAATTTAGAGTATCAATATATTCTTCCAAAACTCCTTTTAAGAAAAGAGTCTTGATTGCTTCATCCYGGAGATCATTATATTTAGATTTTTGAAGGGTATAGGTAAATCTTTCCAGAAAATCCTCAAGGCTTTCTTCATCTTGCTGTTGCATTTTGAAGATGTCATTCCGGGAATCCTTGGTTCTGCAATAGTCCTGGTACTTCTTTAAAAATTTTGCCTTCATATCTTCCCAAGATCTAATGCTATACTCTCCTAAACTCATGAACCAACGCAATGCAGAATCTTTCAGGGTGGCAGGAAATAATTTCAGTTTATGTGCATCCTGGAGGTAGTTATAACTCCTGCACAGGATGT
>ML779391.1:1087998-1113223 GCA_009831015.1 Picea engelmannii
TTCAATATGAAGTTCCCCATGTAAGTCTCTCCCTCTTTCTCCCATGGTAAAAGGATTACCAAGAATTGTATAAACAATCCTATCTTTCTTTGGTGAGGGTGTAAAATCCCACCTTTCTGGATTCTTTTTGTCAGAAGTGTTATATCCTATTGGTCTTTTTGAGGATCTTACGGCCTTTGATTTCACAGTTGTAGTTGTTATCTATGAGACTACAGAGTTAGGGTTCCCGAAAAGAGCTTGTATTTTCTCTGGATCAATTGTGTCATCCAAGGCTAGATCATCAAGGTTTTGAGTTTGTTGCTGTATAATGTTTCCTGGTTCTAGGTTTTGTTCTATGGTTTCCTCAGCCAGAATTTCAGTCTCAGTTTGTATCGCTTTTGGGGTGGAGGTTTCTTCTTTTTGTGGTTTTATATTTTTCCTAAATCTACCCCTAGGATCTCTATTTCTCATGAAGTCATGCTAAATAAAAGAAAAGAAACTAAGATTGAGTTTCAGAGTACCTATGATAACTGATATGTCAGTTTCCACCCCTTTTGTTTCCACAACTACTCTTACTATCAACCTGCTAACATACCACACCAAACTAAGTGCATTCTCAAACTAATCAAGACAACTATCTTCTTACCTTTTAAACAGCTCCCCGACAATGGTGCCAAAAATGTCAGGCTGCAATATTAAAGATTTTAATGACCTGAAACACTGAATTGTCAAACCAGAGTAAGTAAACTTAGAGCTACTACACTGTATGTGCGGGTAAGATTCTAATCCCTACTTAAAAACTCTCTTTAGAAGAAAACACAAACTTACTCTGAGAACTTGAATCCTAATTACTATCCTGAAACTGAGCATCTCCTATTTAATTCATCAATAGAAAACAGTCCTATGCTTAAATGCTAGGGCTTCTATTTCTATGCCAAAGTGTGGTTTCACAAGACTATTCTACCACTACGTTTAATCATCTATCATCACCATTTATATTTAATCCACGACATAAAGAGTATTTCCTAAAATGCATTTAATTTGAGCATAAAAAATGAATCTAAATCTGTCTACAAGAAAACAAAGAGACACCCTACTTACCCTACTGGTACCGAAAGCTTCCTCTAATTTAACTGTAATATAACTACTCTAACTAAGCAGGGTAACCAATTTATCTAACAAAGTAAAGTTCACTCAATCTCTAAGTTATGTTCGAATTGAAAGCTAGAAACCAATCAAACCGAGTTCATGCTCTAAACCCTACAGGAATCGGACATGCATTCAATACTCATCAACGTAAGAGATATTAGTATGCTGGGAATGATTCGGTTGAAGAATAACTAAGCATGATTCCGAACAAGTTAATTCTGAAACTTTAAACTATCATGCATGCAAATTTCAAAAACACTGAAATAAACTAAATCTACGACAGAGTAAAGCAGCGACTTGCACCTGTTTGGCGGGCCCAACCAAAAGGTACAAATGTTGTAAGGAGAAACTAGAACTAACTATATCATTCTATGCAACCACTATGTATACTTCACATTCTATTCATAGAGAAATAGCTCAAATCGTATAACAATGAAATAACATAACGCCACACAGATTGTATTCGAGAATGTGTTTCATAACATAGCATAATCCAACCGTCTCTTAGGAGAGACCTCCTGGTTATATATAGATCCTCCTCCATAACATTCTAAAACAAAAATACATAAAAAAAAACGGATCTCTGATCCGAAAATAGCTTGAAATCAAGTTTAAAAACGGTCTTCACATCTTCGTGACACGTAGTGTCACGAAGTGTGAATGATGAAGAATTAATGACTCAGTTTTATCATTATGCCTTCAATCATCATATGAGCGATGAATCCATCTGTCATGTAGGTCTCGCTGTCTCCCATTCTGACCATAACGCGCAGATCTTGAGCAGCTTCATTGGTATCTCCACGGGGTACGAGCTGGTACCTGGTACTGGCAAACCCTGTAAATAGAAATAATACCTAACTCAAGCCACATTAGTTCCAATTATTAATTTAAAGCATCAAAATGCATAAAAAATAACTTGAAACATAAAGATACCTTGAGTAACCCCATTGAGTGGTAAAGAGATATTAACTGTGTCAAAACAGAGCCAGAAGTGGTGGTACTGGGTATGGAAATGGAGGTCTTTGTGATATAATATAGGCAAAAACATGATCAAAACTGGAGACCAACAACCCACCAATAGGGAATGTGAGTTAGTTTTAGACGATCATGAGACATGTTAGTTTTACCCTACTAATGAACCACACTACAATATTAATTCAACTTAGTCTGAGAGGAGTCATTGATTCACACAATTGGTCATCGTGCTTGGTTGAAAATCCAGTGGCACGAAGCTACCATGTGTTGAATTCTGACTGAACACCTCTAAGTCAGAATCCACGCTAGAAGAAATTCTTGTCACTCCTCTACTATATCTTGACCCATAGTAGGGGTGTCTCTTCGTCACCCCCAGGGTCCCATGTCACTTGCGAACCTCAGTCGGGAAGCATCTCGATCGGGGTAGCTTTGAAGTTCAATTTCAAATGGTCATTGAGAAGAATCCTTTGCAGATGACTTAAATACATGATGGGGTATTGTAAGTGGCAGAGTGGCCTTCTGCCATGATCCAATGAGATTCACCCCTTCGTCGCCTCGATTCAGATCCTATGCTCATCCCATTCTAAATCTTGACACCTCTCATTTCACATTTGAAAGGTTTTGTGCCTATGTGGGGATTTTGGGGTTTTTGATTCTCGACCAAGGGAGAAAATGGCCCAAGGGTTTTCATTCTAGAAACTCCAAGTTTTCCTTTCATTCGGGAGAAACCGACCCAAGGGTTTTCATTTGGGAAACCCCAAGTTTTCCTTGCATTCAGGAGAAACCATCCTAAGGGTTTTCATTCAGGAAACCCCAAGTTTGCCTTGCATTCGGGAGAAACCGGTCCAAGGGTTTTCATTCAGGAAACCCCAAGTTTGCCTTGCATTAGGGAGAAACAGCCCAAGTGCGGGGAATTTGGGGTTTTTGAGTCTCAACTATGGGAGAAACCAGCCAAGTGCAGGGAATTCATGGTTTCTGAGTCTCGATGAGTGGAGAAATCACCCAAGTGTGGGGAATTTAGGGTTTCCAAGACTCGACAAGTGGATAAATCACCCAAGTGTAGGGAATTCAAGGATTCAGAGTCTCGACGAGTGGATAAACTTCCCAAGTGTGGGGAAATTATAGGTTTCGGGGCCAATTGAGAGAGAAACTACTCAAGTGCAAGGAATCGGGGGTTTCCACATCTGGTTGGGCGATGGACGCAGCTCATGTGCGAGTGTAGAAAACTTGGGTTTTCCACGCCTGGTCGGGCGACAGAAGCCACCTGAATTGTGAAGCATGGGGAACTAGGGGTTTCCATTCATCCGCCCAAAGTGCCAATGTGGGAAACTTGTAGTTTCCATGCCCCCATGTGAGGGCGGGAAACTTGGGGTTTACAGGCCGACCAAGGGCATATCTGCCACCCAAGTGTGTGGTGGAATTCGGGGATTTCAAGTCAAGAGCGAAGCCACCCAAGTGCAGGGAATCGGGGTTTGGTTGGGCGACGACCCTACCCATGTGCGAGTGTGGGAAACTTGGGGTTTCCACGCCAGACTGAGTGATAGAAGCAACCTTGATTGCAAAGTGTGGGGAAATTGGGGTTTCCATCCATTCATACAAAAAAAATTCCATTGTGGGAAACTTTTGGTTTCCATGCACCCGCCCAAGTGTGACGGAGAGAAACTTGGGGGGTTTCCATGGTCGACCAGGCAATGAAAGCCACTCAAGTGAAAGTGCAGGAAACTTGGGGTCTCCATGCCCAATCGCAATGGGAAACACCCAAAAGTGAAAGCACGGGAAACTTGGGGTTTCCATGCTCAGCCATCGAGGAAATCGTCCAAGTGTGGGAAACATGGGGTTTCCATGTTCGACCGCGAGGGAAATCATCTGTGTGTGGTGGGAAGCACTGAGTTTCATGTACGACTGCGATGGAAAACCTCTGTTTTTGTGACTAAATTAGGGGTTTATGTGTATGACTGCGATGGAAAACCTTTGTAGTTGTGATGAAATTCAGGGTTTCTGTGTACAACCGCGATGGAAAAACTTTCTAGCTGTGACAAAATTCAGGGTTTCCAAGTCAGTCGAGAGATAAACTGCCCATGCATGGGGGAGTTTTCATGTCTGACCACGAGGAAAGTCGCCCAAGAACAATCATGAGAAACTTGGGGGTTTCCATTTTTGACAACGATGGAAGCCACCCAAAAGTGCAAGCATGGAAAACCTGGGGTTTCCATGTTCGACTGTGAGGGAAGTCACCCAAAAGTGCAAGCATGGGAAACCTAGGGTTTCCATGTTTGACCATGATGAAAGAGACCCAAGAGTAAGTGTGGGAAACCTGTGGCTTCCATGTTCATCCATGATGGGATTTTCCCAAGCTAAGTGTGAGAAACTCAGGGCTTCCATGTCTGGTCACGATAGGAACCGTGCAAGTGTGGGAAATTTAGGGTTTCTAGGCCCGGATGTGAGAGAATCGGTGCGAGATCGGAAAATTTAGTTTTTCTGTGTTTTGTCAGGACAGAAACCATGCAAGTGATAGAAAATGTAGGGTTCCCATGTCATTGAAGAAAGAATAATCATGCATGTGCAGGAAAATCTGAGGTTTCTGAGTCGGTCGAGAAACCAACTGTGCAAGAGTGGGAAATATGGGGTTTCCATTCCCAGCCGCGAAAGAAAATGTGAAAGTGACGGAAAAATCAAGGTTTTCAATTCGGTCGAGAAAGAAACCATGCAAGTATGGGATGGTTAAGGTTTCCATGTCTGTTCGTGATGAAGAACATGAGGGTGTGGGAAAATTCAGGGTTTCTGTTCTCTGGCGCGACGAAAACGGTGCAAGTGCAGGGAAATTTAGGGTCTTCGTATCTGACTGCTATGGAAACCCTGCAAGTGTGGGGAAATTTATGGTTTCCAAGTCTGGTCACGATGAAAATCATGCAAGTGCAAGGAATCTAGGGTTTCCATGTCTCGACGTGATGGGAATCATCCAAGTGCAGGATATTCAGGGTTTCCATGTCCTGCCACAACAAAAACCTTCCAAGTGCGGGGGAATTCGGGGTGTCCATGTCCAACCGCCATGGAAACCTTCCAAGTGCAGGGGAATTCAGGGTTTTCATGCCCGACCGCTAAATGGAAACCACACAAGTGTGGGAAACTCCTGGTGGTGCATTGCTACCTTGCCTCGGCCACAGGGGCGTGACCAATGTGCCCCTACTATAGTCAGATTATGCCTCTTCACTTAAGGACCATCGATAACTATGCCTTGAGATACAGTTTGTTAGATATACAACTGAGTTCTTTAACAATAGCCACACATACAACCATGGCCTTAAAGCATCTTGGTTTTGTTTTAACACCTGGCCAATACTCATCAACACCCAGCCATCCACAACAATGCAAGGAACAATATCATCCAACAAGTATAAAGAGACCACGACACACCATTATGGGAAGATTCCTTAAGCTTAATAATATGAAGAGTGTTTCCAAAGATACAACAAGGGGGTGGGTGCAACCTTCTCCCTGCAACTCTTTCATAGAAATAAAAATAAGTCATGGCACCTCTCCCTACTGCCTAAAAGACTTGCACAATCCAACCTCTGATGCATTTGTGGATCTTCCTCCTACAGTGCCTCTTCCTTGCTTACCGCAACCTTAGTCTAGCTCTGCAATGCCTCAGACACTTGCCAAGATGTCTAAGTCCTTTGTGTAGACATCGTCCAAGTAGTTCACTATGCCCCCAAACCTAGACTTTGCACCTGATAACTCTTTGTCCACCCTTTTCAGGCACTCATCTATTGAACTCTTATTGGATGTTTTAGCACTAGAAGTCACCTCTGGATTGTGGTAGAGGTAAGCCCAATACCCATCAGTTTTATGTCACAATGAATAAACTTAAGGGTGGTCTAATGGATGCAGTCTCGGGATTATAGCGATTTAACTCAGAAAAATTGGGCTGGCATGCATAAGAAGATGAGGTCTTGATCTAACTTCAGTCAGTAAGTTGTAGTAAAGGGTGAGTAGGGGGAAGAAGGGGTGAGGAAATGTAGAGGTCTGCTATGGACATCGGGTCTTCCAATAACCTAAGGAGGAAAAGTTCTGAATACAATATCTTCTTGAACCCAAAACTTCAGGAAACTGAAAATGTCATAACAATATTGCATTCAAACATACATTACAATACATTCACAACAACTTGACTAGATCACCCATGCCTGAGTCTTCAATATCATAAGTGAAAGAGATTATAGGAAAGCTAATTGTCATTAAACAAGAAGTCTCAAATGGCGATCCATAACCAGAGGCTTCATTGAAACTTTACAATACGAGAGCTTAGCTCAACCATCCACCCTTACAAAATATAAAAATTGAGTATATATACTCAAAGCAACTTGCTCCCTCCAGAAGTACACTCTGGTCATTATATTCAAGGCTTGGCGTCTGCATCTTATTCTATTAGGCTGCACTTGCATTCTTCTGTCAGACACAAGAACAAATCGGTATGGGCTTCACAAGAAAATCCATGACATGGAACTTTTGACTGATAGTATGCCCTCCATGGCCATATTTTCCATGCTTTCCATTTATGTTGTGAAATGAGGTTTCAACCACCCTCCTCATTTTCATTAACTACTTTTATTAGGATTAGGATGAGGCCTGACACCCACGAATGCTCTAGGTGAGCTCACAACTCCTTCAAGTCAATTTCGATGCCTCGAGGCCACGTAGATCCTTATCTATGACTGACTCAGGCACTTTGATATTTTTTGAAGCTCCTTTTCCTTTTCCCCATGTGACCACAGGCTGTGACCTCATGCTTATCCACATGAAATCTCAATATTTCTCATTTCAGGAGTTTTCACTCCCCTTGATTCAAAAATCTCGATGCTCGTTCCCGTGAAATGGACCATCTAGATCAATGGTTAGATTTACCTCAAATCTGACAGCCACGATCATCTCCTCGAACAACTTCGGTCACCCGTCGCTCAATCAGGCACTTACCTCTCTTAGGCCCCACTTTCCATATGACCCTGGGTTGTGATCATGGGCCTAACTCGCAGGCATGTCACGATTTTTCATTTTGTGATTTCACGTTGTGCTCCATGCTCAAACCATCTGGGTCATGAAATCATGATCCCTTAGATCGGATGACATGTGTCCCTCTAAAATGGATGGCCCAGATTATTTTACGTCTCGCGAGTCCTCATTACTCTCCCCTTTGACCACTCCATTTTGCGAGTTAGTGAAATGTTGATCCTGCTCCATGTGTCCCTCCTGGTACCAATGGATATAAGGGTCGACCTCACGATTTTGGACCTCTGTTCGACACTAAACTTGGTGAAACTATATGATCCTGATCACCTGATGGTCGTCGATCTACTTCATCTGATGGATATTTTCCATTGAAAGATGATCTTGCTCATTCGCTAGATTTGAGTCCATATTAGACTGTTTCAAGTGTTGCATTTGGTGTTCATGACTGCGGCCTGTTTAGTTTACTTGAATGATTGGCCGAGGGCTTGGGAAAATAAAGGATCAGTGACAGAGGTAAAGAGAGGAGTGATCGACTTTAGGGAAAACAATAAGGCTTAGGGCCAATAATTCTCAAGCCAGCCGACAAGGAAAAGCAATTCGATCAAACGGATGAAGACAAACAAAAGAGAAACTACAAGCTGAGAGAAAAACTTATGATCGTGTTTGCAAAAGGAGGAGAGACAGGAAAAAATTGCAGACTTAAGTAGAGACCACAAACCCCTAAGGCTCTGACAAGTTTATGTGATAAAATTTGGCTCCATAGGGGATGTCATGCTCCCTGTGAGCTTCCAAGAATGCACAGCTCCAGTGCCTTTGCTTTGGATTATGGAGTTTCCTATAAAAAACAAAATAACATAAAATAAGAACGATATTTACAATGGTAGGAAGCCGACTATGGTGTTAAACAAAAAATGTTTTCATGAATTGCCCATTTATAGGGCCACTAAAAACTGCGTTACCCTCCAAATTCTACAACCTGTAAGTATTATTTGAAAGTGTCTCAAAATTTTTGAAGGGTCCAATCCAAAGGGCTTCAAATTTACCATGCTTGCCCTTGTCCTATCTAGGTGCATCCCATTTGAGTACTAGATTGCCCAGATGGAAATATTTTTCTCTTCTCTTCTTATCAAATGACTACTTGATTCTCTACTAATGGTTATGTGCCTTGTCCATCACTTTCTCTCTAGTTTGCTGCACTTCTACCAGCTGATCTATCCTTCTGATCATGTCATCAGGATCTCCTTGGTAGTTATGAAATAATTTCTCCACGGGTAGGGAAAGCTGAGGAGGAAGACTACTTCAATTCCATATACAAGCTGGAAATGATAGAGACCCAACAACCCTTTTGTTGTCACTCTATCAGCCCACAGAGAAAATTTGAGCTTTGAATCCCATGCCTTCTTGTTGTCCTCTAATAGTATTTTGATGATCTTTATCAAGCTTTTATTGGAGGAATCTGCTAATCCATTGCCTTGGGGATAGTAGGGTGTAGAGTGAATCAATGCAATTATGAGATTCTCAAAACACTTGACCAATGGTTCAGCCTTGAAGGATGCAGCATTATCGGTAACAATTTTGTTTGGACAACCAAACCTTTCCATAATATCTTCAAGAAAACTGATGATCACCTTGTTAGAATCACTCCTTGTGGTGGTAGATTTTATCCATTTGGTAAAATAATCTATTGCAGTTAGGATCCACTTGTGATGATCACTTGAAGGAGGGTGAATCTCCCCAATAAAATCTAGGCCCCACTGTTGGAAGGGTCTTGAAGATATTACAGGCTTTAATGGAAGAAACTTGAGTTGTTGCTTCCCAGATAATTTATGACACTTGATGCAGGCCCTAATTTTTGCACAGACATCAGTGAATAGAGTAGGCCAGTAGTACCTAGCCCTGAGAATTTTGTAGGTTGTGGTTTTCTAGAAATGATGCCATATGTTAGTGATTAATATTTTCATGTTCTGGTGGATGGTTATTTTGGCCTAGGTCTGTGATCTTTCCCGTCTTCCCCCCCCCTTTTGTGTAGACCCAATCATATATTTCTCCTCCCGACATATATTTTCCTTTGTTTTTTTCTTTCATCCTTGATCGACTGGTTTTCCTTGTCGAAGTTTTTTTGAGAGATATCGGCCCCGAGCTTTTCTTTTCCCCCTATGGTCGATTACTTATTTTGTTTTTGCCTCTATTACTGAGTCTTTTTTTTTTCCCAAGTTCTAGCCGTGTCATCCAAGTCTTCATTATTGCAGGCCGCAGCACTGAGAGTGGTCTTATATGGAATCAAGCGAGCGTGGGAATCAAGATTTCAAATGTTGAGAGATTATGCATCAAGGATCATGAAATCCTGCTTCACGAAGGGGAAGATCTAGGCCATCCATTTGTGAGAAGCAGAGGGTCATTGATTTGACTTCGGTGATTTTGGGAATCATGAGTTAGGGGTTCTCATCACTAAGTGAACCCATATCTCAAAGCCTCGAAATGTGAAATCCTGATTTCATGATTTTGCGAATCAGAGGTTTCCCAGGAGCAACATATCTTTTGTCACATACCCACTATGACAACCTAGATTTTTCATCTTTTCTTCAAGGGACAGAATCCCCAAATTCCTATGGGGGCCTAGCGCAGACTAGCTCTTCCCTTATCCACCTCCATGTGATCGTTGGTTATGACCACAGGCCAAGCCAAGAGGCGCCTTTCACATTTCACGACTCAACGATGCAAGAGATTGAAGTCTTTCAACTCTTCAAACTTGGAAACCTGAAATCCTACCTTTGATGAGATCGACGGCTGCGAATCTCGCCCCTATCCGAAAGTCCTAGCCGTATCGATATTTTGGTAACCGGGAGTTCGAAATGCAGCAACCCAAACCACTAGTCACTCCATTCCCCGAATTCTGATACACGAGTTCTTGTATGAGATCCAATGATCCTCAATGATTTGGATCCAACGGTCCAGATATTTTCAGAGTTTCGTGAACCGGGAGTTCACAATGCAACGAATCCAAATCTCTTTTGACTCCAATCCCTGAATTACGATATGGAAATTTGTGTATGAGATCAACGACCCTCATTGATCTAGATCTGATGGTCACTATCCCTCCTGAGCTTAAGGGTGTTGAAAGACACTCAGTCTTAATCCCTTCGTCATTCTACGATAGCCAATGGCCCACGGGATTTCAGAGCTTTCCCCAAACTCTGACTGCTCACCACGCATCTCCTCCGATGGATGGTCCATATCTGGGTTAGATCGATGACCCATAATCTTCATGATATAACAACTATGATCTCTCTTAAACCAATGACTAGGATTAAGTAATGATTTCATGACTCGCGAGTTCTAAGAACTCCTCTCGTTGACTTCTTTCAGCGGTGAGTCAACGAAATTCCTAACTCTCGCCACGTGTCCTGTGTCGATGGACGGCTGCGACCTTTAGCCACAATCAATAGTTGTGATCTTTTCAGGATGATCAATGGTCATGATCAAATCCTGGATTTCTCCTTTTCAGGAATTTGGGAGAGTCTTCACTCCCGTTTCCTTGGTGCCAAATCCCTGATGGATGTGGATCTTTGACACGTGTCTCTGGGATGGACGATCCTGATGCTTTCAGGACTTTGAAGAGTCCTCTCTCCCCTGCATTCACCAGGTTAAACCTCATGTGCCTTTTCTAGATCTGATGGCTATCAGTCCCCTGCACTCGATCTGATGGTTCATATCTATTCTCCTATGCACCCTTCTCTGGATGTCTGGACGTAGGCTCCAACGGTCCAGATTTTCCCCTGCGAATCAACGATTCGCCTTTTAGGACTTTGGGGAAATCCTCACCTCTCTTTCCCCAAATTGAACCAACGGTTCAGATATGATTTTGATCATGATCTCTATCACTCCTAATATTTCATACGCTCTGAAAACTCCAAAGGGTATCTCGACCTCTACACTCCATACAGGGTTCTTGCACACAATGGTGTAATCCTTCCTGAGCTTGTCTAGGACTTAGGGAGTTCTTGGTTCAGTTTGCCTCGCAGAGAGCCTATGTCAATCTACACTACCTCTCCTAAGCTTAACAAACTTCGTCCTCCAAGGGACTCTAAAAAATTAGGAGGGTTGGCACGCGTATATGAAACTGTGTCTGGGGTCGACGAACACATAGTTCATGACTCTGGCTTATGCCTCCACAGGACACAAGCATTTACGAGAATAAAATCATCTCCTAACCATATAATTTCTTACTAGCCTAGTTATACAATCAAGAAAAAATAAGGGGGATACAGTATATCCATTAAGAAATATGTACAATTCATGAAACATACATAGTATAACCAATTCATACACAGTTATGGCTAAATTACACAAGGTAGGAAATCGCTTATCTATTACAGGTTGCCGCCAACCGACTGTGGGTGTTCATCCTTCCACCCGACCATAGGCATATAGGCATTCATTCTTAGCGCTCTGGCCACCCCTGTGCCAAGCCATGATATCACCAGGGAGTTCTCACAGTTCTCAGAAGCTATGTCTCTGTCCCAGCTTCTTCTCGGGTCCTATTCTCTGCAACTCATAGCTTTCTCTTTCAATTATGGCCTCTGCGAGGTTTCTTAGATGCTCTTCCACATCAATCTTGCAGCCTTCCCTTCGTGATTCCGCTAGAGCATCTCCCTTACGATCTTACGCTCTTTTGTCCCATGTCTCTTCTCCCTTGTATATCCCTCTTACCCTGGAAGGTTTTTACCGACCTATCCTGTTCCTTCTGTCAGAAGGAAGCTCAGGTCTACAGGTCACTTTGGTACTTCAGGCTGACAACCCATGTTTCCATTCATGGGGGTGGTTGATTTTTCAACCACTAGTCCTTTCTTCATTAACTGATTTCTTTCCTTGGGATTCGAAGGAGGTTTGTCATCCTTATCAAGGGAGATTTGGGGTTATTTGATATATGAACCCTCTTGTATAGTTTTCACATTCTTCCTCTAGTAATATCATGGCCAGTACTTTCAAGGATTCACCCCCACAGTCAATTATTTGGAAACTCATTCAATAATACATTTACATTGTCCTCATTCCTTAGCATGGTAATTCCTGTTTTATGATTAATTACAAATTGGGGGAAACAGGGTGTTACATATTTCTCCCAAAATGTGAAATCGTGAAAGCTCCTAGAAATTGGGCCCATAGTCCTAGTGCCCAGTCACAAAGGAAGAAGGTCCAGGAAAATGGGCTAGCACTCGTTGTGTAGTCAACATTTCGTATTGTCAAGGGAATGATCGTGGTCGTCCATTTTGAAGCGAGTCTGACTGCCGATCTCAGCGACCATTTCACGATTTCGGGCATCACGATATTGAAGCCAAGATGGGGGGAAAACTCCTAAAATGAGAAACCACAAAATATTATGTGGGACAAGCGTGAGGTCACATCCTGTAGTCACATGGGGTGGTTGAAAAGAGCCACGCCAAAGGAGTCGAGAGAATTTGTATTAACAACAGATGAAGGCAACATGGTTTCAAGGTGCCAAGTTTAACTCAACAAGTCAAGAGCCCCGCCTAAGAGAATTCATGGATGTCTGGGATCATCCCGATCCCAATAAGGGTAGTTAATGAAGCCAAATAAGGTGGTCGAAACCTCATTTCAACCATAAATAGGAAGCATGGAAGCACCGATCGTGGAGGCGGGTTGCTGCCCAAGGTCACCCTGTCATGAAATTTTCTTGCAAAACCCATACTGTCTTAGATTTGTGTCTGACAAAGGAAAGTCTGTGCAGTCTGATAGAAGGAGAAGAAAAACAAATCTTTGAATGCAGGGGTCCAATTGTGTCCCTGGGGGACGTTAGCAATTCTAAGTATATATACTCATGTTTTGTATTTTATAAGGGTTGATGGTTGAGCTAAGCTCCCGATTTGTAAAGTTTTAGCAAAGCCTCTGGTTCTCTGGTTATGATATGTATTTGAGACTTCTTGTTTAATGAAATTCATTTTCCTTTCATCTTTGTGTAACTCTTGTGTTAAAACGCTCGAGCATGGATGATCCAGTCGAGGGTAGTTGTGTTTTTGTGATGGAGGTTTGATCACGGTGATGTTACAACCAATTTTATATACTCCACTTTCGGTTCCTTCTCGTCCTTGGGAAAGTATTTATATGGACTTTGTAGGAGGTCTACCTATGTCTAAAAGAAATCATGATTATCTTTATTTTGTGGTTGATCGATTTAGCAAAATGTGTGTTTTGATGCCTTGTAAGAAGCAGGTTACAGCTGAAAAAACGAAACAAATGTTCTTTTAGAATGTTTGGGTACATTTTGGATTGCCTAAATCCATTATTTTCGATCGAGATTCTCGATTTATTGGGAGATTTTGGTCGAGTTTATGGGCACTCATGGACACCAAACTGAAAAAGAGCACAACTTTTCATCTGCAAACCGATGGTCAGACATAAGTGGTTAATAGAACAGTGGTGCATCTTCTTCGTGGTTATTGCAACAAGCATCCTAAACTTTGGGATGAGCATTTACACTACATTTAGCATGCTTACAACCGGGCTAAGAACTCTTCAACTCAAACATCACCATTTGAAGCATGTTTTGGCTATTTTCCCAAATCTCCTTTAGATTTTATCTTTGGGAAAGATATTGCTATTGATGGTCAATATAACATTGATAGGGCAGAAAAGTTCATTGAAAAAATTCAGTCGACACATCAAATGGTACAAGAATAGTTGGAAAAGAGTCAAGCCAAGTACAAGACAAGACATGAAAAGCATCGTGTTGATCACAGTTTCCAAGTTGGAGATGAAGTTTGGCTTTACCTTAGTAAGGAGAGGCTTAAAGGAGAAGGTAAAAAACTGAAACCAATTAGATATGGTCCTTTCAAGATTCTTGACAAGATTGGTAACAATGCCTTCCGTTTAGATTTGCCTCCTTATATGCAAATGTATGCAGTTGTTAATGTTGAGAATTTGAAATTGTATGAGCCTCCTTTGATTGATGATCAAGGAGAACATGTTCATATTCCTTCTATAGATGATTTCTCCCCAAAATATCTTACAGAACTGCATGGAGACACAATCCTTGACAGGAGAATGAGAACTTCAAAACGAGGAAATGTGGAATATCTTCAAATTGGTCTTAAGGGAACAAATCCAAGAAAAGCCAAGTGGATTGAGGTTAGAAAGGTGAGGGAACTATACCCTCATCTTCAAATAGACTGAAAATAGTCTTTTGGAGGTCCAAAAGCTTTCCAATGGGGAGGTGTGATCCAGGGGATCAAATTTTGCTCAAAATTCAAAGTGCTCAAAATCACTTCAAATCAAATGGGTGCGTAGGCCTCGTCATCACAAACCCAACGCAACTTGTTTGGGTTCAAATAGACATCAGATGAGTGAGATATCGCATTCTGTTCAAATCATCAAACAAGCAAAAAAAATGTGCTGACTGTACAGTCCATACAATCCGTATGGATGCTGACGTGGTAGGTCCATACAACACGTGGAAGATTATGAGTTGGCAGGGCCATGCGACACATGACAGGTGTTGGTTGGTAGTTGGATGATGAATCATTTCTTGACACGTGGCATTGGTGGCGAATGGATTGGTGACACATGGCCCAAACAAGGGTTACCACGTGTCACCTTGGATATGGTTTAAAATTTTTGTAGTCAGTAGGACTTGACCCTGCAACCTCCAAGTAGGGGAAGAGCCTTGGGAAGGGCTGCCCAATTGGCACGCCCACCATTGATTCTTAACATATATATGGTTCAAAATTTATTTAAATTGAATTATGTTGTGATTTGGGGTGTGGGGCCCCCGGTCAGATATAGCCACCATATAACCACTGCCGCGCACATTTTTCAAATGGAAATGGATCCCGCACGCTTGACACTTGGTGCGTTTCTACAATTTTAAACCTTGGCCCTTTTTGTATGTGCGTGCGGTCACATGGTGACCCATATGTCCACGAGTTTGGCGGTTAGGGGCTAAGTGCGCCCTAACCATCCTATAGTTCACACCATTTTGCGGTTGCACTCGATGCTAGTTTTTAACACAAATATGAGCATAGGGGCTAGGTTGAGGACACAGAGGTGCATTTTGGCAATCCAGAGACAACAAGTTTGAAGGGGAACTTCCAGGAAGCCTATCTTCTTCAATTTTTGGCCAAACCAGGTGCCGAAAAATCCCATCTAGGGGTTTTTGGACGTTCTGAGGCCATTGGAGCCATATATTTGGAATTTTGAGCATTGTAAAGCACATATTTTATCATTTTGAGCAAATAATACAAAAGATCCATTGGAAGCTGGACCAGGAGATGTAGCCCAAGAGAGGGGTGAACTCCTTTATCATTTGCTGTGTTATGTGTTTTCTGTTCACTGTTATTTGTTGTTGATTATATGCATATTGAATGTGTAATTTCTATAAAAGTTTTGTTTGCAAATTGATCCATTTTCATAAGTACACTTGAATTAAAACTTGCAAATATTTTCAAGAATACAAGTCTTTATCATTTTCAGATCATTCAATTTCTTGAGATTCTGAATTCAAGAGGATCTTGTATCTGAAGCTTTTCCTCCATTAGGCTGCTGGAAGATCACATGTCCACAATAGACCATTTCATTCTCCTCAAATTCTTCCCCCTACTCACTACCATACTGCAATTTACTAACTGAAGTTAGATCAAGACCTCACTTACCTATGCGTTCCAACCCAATTTTCTGAGTTAGAATGATATAATCTTGAGATTGTGTCCATTAGACCACCCTAAACTATTTACTGTGACATATAAACTAATGGGTATCAGTCTTACCTCTGATGCAATCCATAGGTGAGTTCTGGTGCTAGCATTCATGATGTCATTGCTGGGGACGAAATTAAAGATTTTCCCTAGGATTGAATGACAAAGCTTACTAGTTATGAAGGTGCATAAGAACTTAGTACATTAAATATTGCAACTGTGCACCGGATGACTCCACTATGGTGACTCCATTGAGATGGATCCATTGATGACACCATTTTTTTAGTTGTGTCTTCCAGAATCAGACACATGAGGTCTAATCCACAGCTACCTTTAGCAACATCTGAAGCTGTCCCAGAGAAAATTGTCAGAAAGGGAAAGGCCCTCCGAGAAGGTACTTCTACTATTGAACCAAGTATTTTTTATCATTTCCACTTTCCTTCTTTAGAAACTCCAATTTCTGCTTCTCATTCCCCTGTTATACCTTATGTTGGAGTTTCCCGAACTTTAAATTTTGGGAGTGTTCCTATTGAGTTTTCCCTTCCTGGTCTGGGATTGGAGGGAGAAACCCTTGTCACTCCTCTCTCTCCTAAAATTGTACTGTGTTTTAGGCCTAGTGTGTCTGAATATTTTCCCACCCTAGGCTTTACCACTCCTCATCCTGTTGTTACTACTAGAGACAGAGAAACCTCTTTTCCTTCAAGCCCTTTGGCCTTTTCTTAGAATCCTCTGTTACTTCCCTTTCCTCCCAAAGGCTCAATCCCAGTCTCCCCATTTCAAACCCCTTATCCTCATAATTATTTTCCACCTCATATCCCTATGGCAGGTGCTAATCCCCCTGGAAATAGAATGAATTCCATAGTGGTTGCAAGATACACTCCTCTAGTCCTACCTTAGCTAATGAATGCTCTCCCTGCTGGTGATTACCTAAAATATATGCCTAAGTTCACCAAAGAAGAATACATAACTACTTAAGAGCACCTTGTTGCCTTCTACAGTTATGTAGACAATCTAAATATTGAAAATGAATATGTCTGGATGAGAGTCTTTGTCTAGAGCCTTGATGGTGAGGTTAGGAAGTGGTTTAGGGGATTAACCCCTGGATCTATTGTTGGTATTGAAGCCTTAGATGATGTTTTCTTGAGGCAGTGGGGGGATAAAAAATATTGTATTTATTATATCAGAAAGTTTGGGTCCCTGAAGAGAAAAGAGGGAGAATTGGTTTCTAATTTCTCCAAAATATTAAACAAAATGTACAATAAGATCCCTGCTAAGATAAAGCCTATAGAATCCTCTGCAAAAATCACTTATTCTAGTGCTTTTGACCCCGATTTCTACCTCCTACTCAGGGAAAGAAGAGCTACTTCCCTGGATCATATGCAAGATGCAACCTTGGAAGTATAGTCCAATGTATTGGCAGTTGACAAACTTAGGAGAAAAGACAACAGAGACAGAGGAAGAGGAATATCTGAGGCCTCAACCTCTAGTTCTTCTGCATTTTACCCTCAAGTATATGAATTAACCAAGATGGTGAAGTCCATGTTTGCAGAGATGGAGAGGATGAAATTCAAAGGGAAGAAAGGTTATAAGAATGTCCCAAATAATGATGACAAAGGTAGCTTTAGGAGGCTGAATAACAATGCTCCTCAGATTATGCAAAAGGAGCAGAGGGAAAAATATAGAAGCAATCAAAAAATCTAGAATCGCCTTCAAAATAACCTTGTTATTGATGAGGAAAGAGAAGAAGAGGAGCTTGACCCTGAAATTCACTGTATTGGAGACACCTCTCCATTTCCCCATTTGACTCAATCCACATACGAGGAATCCCTCCTGAATAGTCAAATAAATGAGCTAAGAAAGGGCGAAAAGGCCAATACCAGTCCCAACAAATACAACCTCCAGTCCAAGAGGAAAATAGAAGAGTATGACATCCCTTCTTAGCCTCTCAGAGTAGAGAAGCCTACTAAGTATGCAATGAATACCATTAAGGAAAATAAATCTTAGAATCCCTCGCCAATAGCTAAAGACCCTGTCCCAAAGGTGAGAGAAATTATGAAACCCCCTTCCTCCTTTATCGTTGATCATGAAATTTAGAAGATCAGAATCCATGTCCCCCTAGCAGAGCTAGTCAAGAACGAAGACTTCAAAGGGTCCCTCTCTAAGTTGTTGCAACCCAAACCACCCTATCATTCCATAGAATCAGCAAACCTCCAAGACAAAAATCCTACAATCATATTAGGTCCCATGGTAGAAGACATAGATGATTCATCCCCCTCCCTTATACACATCCCTGAACATACATAACAAGGTATTGCACAACTGTCTGATGGATTCAGGGGCTTCCCATAATCTCATGCCCAAAACTATCATGGAATAATTAGGACTGGAAGTCACAAAGGATTATCATGATATGTATTCTTTTGACGCGAGGAGAGTGCAATGTCTTGGAGTCATCAAAGATATGGTGGTAACCTTGTTTCAGCTACCCATGAAAAGTGTGGTCATGGATATCATGGTGGTTGATGTTCCTCCCAAATTTTTCATGTTGTTGTCAAGATCTTGGATAAAAATACTTGGGGGAACCTTGCATATGGACCTCACATATGCTACCATTCCAGTCTTTGGAGGGGATCATAGGAGACTGTACATAGAAGCTCAATTGGCCTACATTATCAGTGATGAAGTTGATCCTACCAGTCATCCTATATTTGCCTTTGATATTGATTTGGGTTCCAGTTTGTTGCAGCTCACTGACGCTCCTGAGCCCCCTCTTGAAATAAGAAAGCCTATTTCTCTCTGTGAATATTCTTCTCCAATTACCTCTATTTGAAAAATGTTATTTGATGGAGCTTCTAAAGAAGTTGTTGGTGACGGGGTAGTTTTTGTTTCCCCTTCTTAGGAAACCAAATATCTGTTGTACAAGTTAGAATTTGAATCTACCAATAATGTGGCAGAGTATGAAGCTCTTGTTTTGGGCTTAAGGGATGCAAAGGACATGGGGATTGAAGAGATATATATGTTTAGAGATGTTGAAATGATTATCCAGTAGATCAGAAACATTTATCAGGCTAAACACCCTCGGATTAGGAGTTACAGAAATGAAGTATGAGACCTCATTGAAATTTTTTTCCTAGCTTTCAACATATCATTTATTCCAAGAAGAGAAAACAATGTGGTTGATTCTCTGGATATTTCAGCAAGCAATTTTATTCCACCTAAAATTAGGTATGATGTAGAAGTGAGATATAGACCCTCTATACCTGACAATGTCAAGCATTGGAAAGTGTTTGAAGATGATCTTGAAATCAAAATATTCCTAGAGACTATTGACGAGTTTTCAACATTACATATTGATCAAGATCCTGATCCCGAAAAAAATCCTCATACTGGTGCGTTTCTGAACAAAATTGTTGACCATCATATTGATCAGTTGCCCAACAATCACATTCCAAAAGGACTGGTTCCTTTGGAAATATAATTTGACAACAATGATGTGGCATCGAAGGGTAAAATCTCAAATGGTGATGCTAGTGTGTTACACATCAAAATTACTCACTTCAATAGTGTCACAAGTGTCATCATTACGAGTGTTGTAAGTGTCTCATCTTGCCTGCAAGTGTCACATCTTGAATATAAGTGTTTCAAGTGTCACAAACATCATACTACCACCTTGCCTCTAACGACATCATAAAGACACTTAAGACACCTCAAAGACTAGTTTTGAAGAAGAGACATCACTTGACAGGGAGTAGAAACCTTTTGCCACTAAAAGAACCACTAAAAAATGGATTTTGGAGAGGAGCGCTCCCCTACCCACTGTCAGGGAGTGATGGTGCTCCCTGTTCCTCTTTGGGGGAGTTTTTGAGTGCTTTGTGCACCCTTTTGGGGGAGCACTACCCTTTTCTGAGCAAGTTTTGGGTTTGTTGAGACAAATCAGGGAAGAATCCCTCAATTCCTAAAGGTGGTTGGATTCGAATAGATGGTCAAGGAATGATCTTAGGGAAGATCCTCAACTGAAGGAGAGGAATCCTCAACTTATCCCAAAGATCTCTCAAGTGTTTGTACCTATCCAAGGTTATATAAGGAGGTCTCCTCATGGTGAAAGGGAAGGAAGAGACTAGAGATTGATACCAAACTTATGATCCTGTAAGTGGTAAGAACATAAGGGATGGAGATTGAGAATTACACCAAAATTATGATCCCATGAGTGATATTTCATCAAAGAAATCAGTGTAGATTACTTAACAAAAGGAGTTGGACAAGGAGAACTGGAAGAAGTTGTTGCACCCTCATCAAAGGATTGTAAGTAATTTTACTTGTTCTCATCAATATATCAATGCTTGGCATGTTTCTTTCAAACTTATGCTTGTTCCATATGAGTTTGTCTACAATAGATAGATCTATATTTGAGATAATCTTAGTAGAGTAGGAATTCCATTGTATCTTTGTTTGTTCTACAGGACCTATTAGGGAGCTCAGGATTGGAGCTCAGCTTGGACTTTGCAAGGAAAAACATTGTTAATAAGGTACATATATTTATTTTTCTCCTTCATAAGTTATCTTGATTATATATAAAAGGATGTTAGTGTCCATGTTAAGCACATTTCTATATTGGCCTTATGAGTCTAGAGACCAAGAGGGAATCCACTTGTCCGCAGGGGGATTCACCTACAACAGAAATTGACGACTCCACTAGGGAGGAGCTCTGATTTTTGTTTCCATTTCCAGATCTTGTTTTTTCCCTTTGCCCACTCATTTTACCTTCTCCATGATGTGTCTCTGATCCTTAGATGTGATTGTTGGCTCTTGGATCCATCTTACACTCTAAATTCTTGCATTTTATTTGAGTTTTTTTGGATTTCTGGGCAAAAGTTTGAGTTTTGAGAGGCCAATGCTCCCCTGCCCTTACCACCAGGGCATTGGCACTCCTCCGCATCCTTACATAGTGTGTTGGAGCACTCTATGTCCCCTTTTTGGGGAGCGCTACCCCTTTTTCTGCAAAAATCTTCTTGGGAGTAGTTTTTTCTTAGTCTTTTTTTGTTGATTCTTCTGCTCAGGGTTTATGCTATCTTAGTGTGTCCTTGTTTAGCCTCCAATTATTTGATTTCTAAGGATTAATCATCTTTTGTTTGGATTTTTTGACATTTTTCCTTACTTTGCAATAACTCTTTTTCCTTCACGATTTGGAGTCAATTTTTCATTTTCTTCTCGTTTATCTGAGTGAGTGAAAACTTTGTGAGGAGTTTCAAAGGTCTTTTGTACTTTTATTTCTGATATTTGAGTCATCTTTTTCAAGCTCTTTCTCCTTCCTTTTGATTTTTTGGCTTTCTGTTTCTTGTTTGATCACAACAAGGATGTCTTTTGGTTTATGTGAAGTTTTCTTCCAGATTGCTTAAATCTCACAACTCTTGAAGTCTGATTAGCATAGGAATCTTTACATATACTGGTTATCAGTCACATATAAACATTTTAGCATTTCATTGGATTCATTATTGAGGACTATTGCATGAGGTCATTGCATCTTAGTGTTTGACAGTGAAAGGAAAATCCTTCTCCTTCCCTTAATTAGACATTCATTGAAAGAAAAGATTTCTTATCATTTCTTATGCATGTTTTAGGAACTGAGTCATAATATCATCAGTTTTCACTCTCATACACCTCTGAGTAAACAACAGCCACTAAAATCAACGCTTAACTAAAATTTATCAGACTTTTTACATCTTTGTTAGCAAACCTACATTAGTTTAAGGTGTAGGGCTTTGAAATAGGTTGAAAGGATAACTTTCCAAAGCTATCAAACAAACTTAGCATCTTGCGATAGGGAGAGAAAATCCAATTGTCGTATAGGCTTTTTGGAATCCCCCTCTGACACAGGGGTTATGCATGAGGTTGCATTCGTGTGAGTTACGGATATTATCCCTCCATGGTTCAACTGTTTGTAGTGGATGGATCGTATATTGGGGGTCACTTGAGGGTATACCCATGATTATGTGTGGGAGCCTCTCGAGTTGATTTCAGACTTCTTATCCTGCCCATACGTTCAGATCAGAATGTCGACTGTACCCACCCAATGGCTGACTGTGAATTGGTGACCTTAGTAGCCATAATATTTAGGGTCTTACAATAGGTGACAGTGAAGGGAAGTCTCATTGTACTTGGAAGAGACTTTGGTCAAACTCACTCGGGCTCCTTGGAGGGTAAATCCACAATTACTGCATGGAAGCTTGCACCAAGGTGTAATTCCATTAAGCAGGTCACCAACGTAACTTGGACCAAAGAGCACTCCCACTCCCCCCAACCCGCACTGTGCAAACAACGTCCGACACCAAACAACCTTCAAGTGATGAATGCACGGGACAACATTCAAACGTCTTAGTCCAAATATAGAGAAGTCACTCAAATGTAAAACAGACACCACTAGATAAACACAGGGCCCCAAACCAAAACCAAAAAAGCAACCGACACCAACCCGAAAGCACATCTGCTGGTACGAAACCCACCTCCTCTTTCCCCTATACAAACGATGCCCAACGATCATCCAGTGAATAAGGCAAGTGACAGCATTTGGACGCCGGAGCAAAGAAGTCACCGGCCAAAAGTTGACACTAGACAAACCGAGGGCCACCAGAGCATTGAAGAACTAGGAGGGGAAAAAGGAGGATGCGAGGTCTCTCTTACCAAAACGCAACCGACACCGATGAAAAATCCCACACGCACCATTCCCCCCACCCACATCGTGTGAACAAAACATCCGACACCACACATCCTTCCAGTGATGAATGCACGGGACAACATTCAAACGTCTTAGTCCAAAGACGGAGAAGTCACTCAAATGTAAAATATTCACCACTGGAAAAATGCAAGGCCACAACATTTTTATTGCACGCCTGAGAACGGAGAGTGGAATGTTTTTGAAAAACTCCTTCGACATCAAATTGAGCTCCAGGTTTCAACAAAGCACTCCCACTGGACCAAAAAGAACACACCCACCACTCCCCTCCACCCGCATCGTGCAAACAACGTCCGATACCAAACAACCTTCCAGTGATGAATGCACGGGACAACATTCAAATGTCTTAGTCCAAAGATGGAGAAGTCACTCAAACGTAAAACAATCACCACTGGATATACGCAGGGCCACAACATTTTCGCCGCAAACACAGGAACAGAGAGTAGAATGTCTTTCTGAAACTCAATCCACATCAACCTGAGCTCCAGGTTCAACAAAGCAGTCCCACCGAAGGAAAATCACCACAACGTGCAATGCCGATGGAGTTGGTACCTACAGAGAAGGGTATCCTGAACCCGAATGTCCAACTTCTACCAAGGGGTCACAGGGAACAATCGAGAGGGACTAGGGTGGACAGCCCAGTGGGTTGAGCCACTTTTCATCCATCCCATTGATGATTATCCCTCATGGAATGAGAGACATACAAGGCACAAGCCACCCTTTCCTCAAGCCAATGACCAATGGAAAATCTCGCCTAGGTGAGGAAGAAGAAAACAAAGACTCAAACAAAGGAAGGGACTTCTCACACTGCATCGAGCATCCACCTTGCGATGAGGAATGGTGAGGAAAAGCTCCCATGACATAGCAAGGGATCCCTACAATGTTTTTCCTATCATGGAACCAAAGCCTCACCCACTCTCTTTATCGGAGAGGGGATGCACAACACAAAATGACAAGTGCCCTCCCCCCTAGCAATGATCGATGATCACCTATCAACAAATTTGGAGTGTGGAAGGAGGCCAAGGACAACAATCGATGCTTGAAAAAATCACAAGCCGAGCCAGAAACGCCACTATAAACCCTCCAAAAGTGGTGACACACTACCTCATCCAAACACAGACCGAGTGAGAGACATGCAAAAACCCATCACGAGCAAAGATTCATCAGTCTCTGCTGACAATGATCCTACCATAGGTTCACCTACGGTAACCTTGTTATGACTTCTTCTTCCTCTAAATGATAAGGTTCAGTGAACTTCTCACGACATTGTCGGCGATGAACCACCCTCGTTGACACGATCCGAACACTTCACCAGATCATTCAATCGGTAGGAGTGACGGGTGGTGTGTACAAAGGGCAGGGACGTAGTCAACACGAGCTGATGACACGTGCTTACTAGGAATTCCTCGTTGAAGACCAATAATTGTAATGGTCTACCCCATCATGATGCAATTTGAGAAGATTTCTTGATCCTCTCAAACCAGGGAGAAAAACTTGTTGACTGCATCAGTGTAGCGCGCGTGCAGCCCATAACATCTAAGGGCATCACAGACCTGTTATTGCCTCAAACTTCCATGGCCTAAATGGCCATAGTCCCTCTAAGAAGCTAGCCACGAAGGGGAACCTCTGCATAGCTAGTTATCAGGCTGAGGTCTCGTTCGTTATTGGAATTAACCAGACAAATCACTCCACCAACTAAGAACGGCCATGCATCACCACCCATAGAATCAAGAAAGAGCTCTCAATCTGTCAATCCTTACTATTTCTGGACCTGGTAAGTTTTCCCGTGTTGATTCAAATTAAGCCACAGGATCCACTCCTGGTGGTGCCCTTTCGTCAATTAATTTAAGTTTTAGCCTTGCAACCATACTCCCCCCGGAACCCAAACACTCTGATTTCTCAGAAGGTGTTGGCGGAGTCCTTAGAGCAACATCCGTCGATCCTTGGTCGGCATCGTTTATGGTTGAGACTAGGATGGTATTTGATCGTCTTCGAGCCCCCAAATTTCATTCTTGATTAATGAAAACATCCTTGGTAAATGATTTTGCAGTGGTTCGTCTTTCATAAATCCAATAATTTCACCTCTGACAATGAAATACAAATGCCCTCGACAGTCCCTATTAATCATTACTCCGGTCCCGAAGGCCAACAAAATAGGACTAGACTCCTATTTTGTTATTCCATGCTAATGTATTCAAAGCATAATCTTGCTTTGAGCACTCTAATTTTTTCAAAGTAACAACGCCAGAATAGCGACCCAACCAATTAAGGCCAGGAGCACGCCGCTGGCAAAAGGGACGGAAGGGCAGGTGCACACCGAGTAGGCGGACTAACCTTTACGACCCAAGCTCCAACTACGAGCTTTTTAACTGCAACAACTTAAATATACACTATTGGAGCTGGAATTACCACGGCTGCTGGCACCAGACTTGCCCTCCAATGGATCCTCGTTAAGGGATTTAGATTGTACTCATTCCAATTACTAGACTCGATGAGCCCAGTATTGTTATTTATTGTCACTACCTCCCCATGTTAGTGTTATCACTGAAATTTCATCCGCACAGGGCGACAAGAACTCAACATCATCAACACAGAAAAACAATCATCCATGGCACAAGGATTAACTCCACAGCACATCAAAAGGGCCAAAACTATACAAAGTTGGCTAAAAAGATTA